>JAKUCM010003303.1:0-34804 GCA_023374145.1 Lepidium sativum
GAAGGCGGTGCTTATGTGGACGATAAGTGACTTCCCTGCCTACGGAATGTTATCTGGTTGGACAACACATGGGATATTGGCTTGCCCATATTGCCTTGGGAGAACAGATGCATTCCAACTGAAGCATGGTAAGAAGACGTCTTGGTGATTGTCATCGTTGATTTCTTCCAATTAACCATCCGTACCGATGGAACACGACTCTATTCAGGAGTAAAATTAAGGTAAAGGATCCTCCACCATTGTATCTATCAGGAGAGGAAATCGAAGAAAATATGGATTATTACGGGGCTTTGGCAACTGTTCCTCGAGGAGGTAATTGGCACGTTCCTAATAATATGCCGGATTACTACGGCCGACATCATAACTGACATATTGGAAAGATTTGTTGATTCGACATAATTTGGATGTGATCCACATCGAGAAGAATTTTTTTAAGAATATTGTGCATACGATTTTGAACGTGGCTGGTAGGACAAAGGATAACATGAATTCACGTTTAGACTTACCAGCTATTTTTTCAAGGAGTGAGTTTCATATCAAAAGTGACGGCAAAATTCCAGTTCTGATATTTAGGTTGTCATCTGAGGCGAAAACGGCGTTATTCAATTGGGTGTCATCAGAGGTGAAGTTTCCTGATGGGTATGTTTCAAATCTCTCAAGATGTGTTGAGCAAGGGCAAAAGTTTAGAGGGATGAAAAGTCATAATTGTCATGTGTTCATGCAACGACTACTACCCTTTTCTTTGGCGGAGTTACTTCCAAAAAATGTACATGAAGCACTTGCAGGTATTTGTTTAACATACTATAGTAATGAATATAAACATATATACATAATTTTTAACTCTTATATTGTAGGTATTGAAACTTTTTTTTAGAGATTTGAGTGCATGGACAATCACAGTAGAAGGTTTGGAACAACTATCAACAAATATACCACTATTGTTGTGCAACTTAGAGAAGATTTTCCCTCTTTCGTTCTTCGATGTTATGGAACATCTCCCAGTGCACCTTCCTCACGAAGCACTCCTAGCAGGACCTGTTCATTTTCGATGGATGTACCCAACTGAACGTTCTATGGAAACGCTTAAGGGCAAAGCAAAGAATCTGCCAAAAGTCGAAGGGTCAATCGTTGCTGGTAGTCTGACAGAAGAAACGTCGCATTTCACATCGTACTACTTTGCACCCACCGTTCACACACAAAAAAGAGCACCTAGGAGATATGATGATGGTGGTGTCGCCCAAACTTATGCAGTAGAGGTAGTTCCTGATATCTTTTCCCCAATTCGACATCTAGGTGGCAAATTAAAAGAAGTTTGGTGGAGTAGTCCCGAAGACCGCCACGCGACACACATAAATATACTTCTGAATTGTACTAAAGTGCTTCCATTTGAAAGGTATATATATGTATATGAATCGTATATATTTAATGAAATGTGTTTTACTTTTAAATTAACATATTTCTATACATGTATAGTTTATTTGTTAGTCAAGTAAAAGAAACTATTGAAGGAATTTCAGATGCAGAAGTACATAAGCAGAAAGATATGCACTTTGCACTATTGTTGAAGGGCGAAGTAAGAGTGATTAATTGTGATTAATTTAAATTAACATATTTCTAATTACGTTGTGATTAATTTTAAACTGTGTATACAGGTTGACTATGATGATCTATTCTACCCACCATGGTTTCATGATTTGATCCAAGGTCTTATTGCTAAGATAACAACAACACCCATGTATTTCACCAGAGGATACACATTTCACACCATGTAAGCGTGCAACGGCAAATTGGGGATTATGTGTGAAGGGTGAAACCGATTTCTATGGGGTTTTGCAAGAGATTATCGAAGTGGAATTTGTGGGATTAATTGGGTTGAAAACTGTTATTCAAATGTGACTGGTTTGATCCCATAATCAACAGAGGTGTCCGTTACAGCAAATTTGGAGTTGTGGACCTGAATGGGAGGAGAAGATACAAAAAGTTTGAGCCTTTCGTCTTAGCATCGCAAGCAGAGCAAGTTAGTTTCATTCCATATCCAAGGATCAAAGAGTCAGGCATCAATTGGTTAGCTACAGTGAACATCACGCCTCGTGGGAAAATTATTGGATGTGGAGATTTACCATTGCAGGACGAATCATGTTCATCTATACAAGTGCTAGAGCAAGCTACAGAGCTAGTGGTTCTTATTAATCCAGAAAACCGAGAGTACGAGGATCTCCCTTTAGAAGATGTTGACGATGAGGAACGTGACGAGTTTGCAGAAAGTGATAATCCAAGTAGTAGAAATGGTAGTAACAGTAAAGAATCTGATTGATACTACGGTTTATAATGTAAGAACAATCTATGATACTATTTTAATGTGATTTACGTTATGTCAATCTAAGTTTTATAAATCATTTGAATTTAGTAGTTTTATAAATCAATTTAAGTTTTATAAATCAATTTAAGTTTTATCAATCTAAGTTTTATAAATCAAAGTTTTACAAATCATCGTGAAACACTTAGCAAAAAAAATAATTGCCCAACTTATTTATGACGTTTTGTGCAATTATTTTTTTTGCTAAGTGTTTTACATTACAATTATATGATTCTTAGCTTTAAATCTGTGATATGATCCTAATCATTTATACTATTGTATTGATCAAATAGAATAATTCAAACACTTAATAGATTTATGAATCATAAATCAAAACTATATGTCTAGAACAAAACATCGTAAATAAGTTGGAACAACAAAAACGTCGTAAAGACGTTGTTAAGTTCCAACGTCTTTACAACGTTTTCTTTGCCCAACGTCGTTACGACATTTTGTGAAGAAAACGTCGTAAAGACGTTGGCACTTAACAACGTATTTACGATGTTTTTTCCCCAACTTATTTACGAGGTTTTGTGCAATTATTTTTTTTTGCTAAGTGTTTCACGTTACAATTATATGATTCTTAGCTTTAAATCCGGGATATGATCTTAATACGACGTAACATGAATTCCCAACTCTTTTACAACTCTTTTACGACGTAACATGAATTCCCAACTCTTTTACAACTCCACATATTCCTTATAAATATATCACTAATTTTGCAACATCATTCCATCATTCCCCATTCCACAATCTCTCTCTAAGTTATTCCTCTCTCCCTTCTGTCTACAATTTTTTGTGTGGCAAATATAGGATTTAGAATATATATATATATATATATATATATGTTGTTTAGAAATTATGTAGTAGATACAGAATTTAGAATTTAAGCTTTATATATTATTTACTAGTAAACGATCCGATGTCTAATACGAAACATTCTTTTGTAGGTACTACAAATTATGGCACCCCGTAAGCATACATGCCGTGTCCATTACAGTGACATGCTGCACGGCACCGCATCGTCTTCTACTTCCTCAGCGGTGCCAGAGACACAGTCACAGTCCCATCACCAAAGTCATACACCGCCGCATACTGCCCCGACACCAGAAGTGGCCGTGAAACCCCCGCCGACGAATGTTGCGGTCCATCCTGACCTTTTGGTGCCGCCGGATGCACCTTATGCGCAATACCGGGTTGAGGATATTCTCGTGGCACCAAACCGCGAGAATTTGCCGCATCTACACATTGATCGTCAAACTGGAACTTATTGGTACGTATTAATTTATATATTAAATTAATTATATCTACATATTTATTTTAAGTCTTTATAATTAAATAACTAATAATATATATTAAAAAAATTTCAGGTTCGGTATTGATAGCAAAGTGGGACGAAGCATCTCGGAATGCATCAAAAGCTATTTCGTGGAGGCGACTCCAAATTGGAAATCAACACAGCATTACATTCGCATAACGTGGTTCAAGATTTTCGCGGTAAATTTTTTTTTAACATAAATTTTTATTTTATTCAACTTATTAACTAATATCTAATAAATACTAATTAATTCCTTTGTCTACTAGCAACATTGGAATTGGGACGTCTCTATCAACGAGACTGTTTGACATGAGTTCTACAGCAAAGCCATGAAGCAACTTTGTAACACTGTCTCGGCCTGGAAAACCGAGTGGGAGGTGAAGGGAAATATCGGGAAGCCCACATTCATGATCAAAGTCTGTTGGGAAGGACTGAAGAGTTACTGGGTAGACCCTGCAGCAGTGAAGAGAGCTGCTCAATGTTCCGCCTCCCGGAAGACGATTGGTCTCGACGGCTTACCAGTCACAATGCCGCACACTGCGGGCCAGATGCCTTTCGGCGGAGTTGAAATACAAATAGTAAGTATTTTTTAAAATTACAATTTTCATTTATAAATATTTATTAACATAAAATACTATTTAATTTAAAAGTTCCTATATTATGCGGAAAAAATAGGACAGATTCCAACACTGCCAGAATTGTATGCCGCAACCCATAAGAAGAAATATGGCGTCTTCGTCGATCCACGTTGTGAGCTGCTACACAACCAATTTGAAGCTGCGGTTCAAGAGCGTCAAACCCAGCTTTCCCAAGAATCCATCGACGAAACTCCTGTCCAATTGAGTGCTCCTGAGATCAACGCGATTTATAACCAGGTATTAAATTACATCTTCTACTTAAATAATTATTATTTCCTAACAAAACATTTTTGTAGATTGCTCCGACAAAAAAATGACGGATTATTGGCATAGGATCCGCCCAAGATGTCCAGAGAGTCATGTCTAACTGGGTAGGCGAAAACTCACTCCGCAATCAGTTGCAGGAATCTCGTGCCAAAATTGCTTCGCTAAAGCAAACGACGAATCAGAAATTCGCAGCCATGGAATCCATGATGGATATTTTTGTTGCGGGCAATCCCCATGCAAGTGCGGCTTTGGAGCTTAGATGTCGAAATCTCGGGATTAGGCATACGGAGAATGTCGAGGACGATTTGAACGAGCAAGTGGCTGAAGATCACGACGACCGTAGTTCTGACATGTTCGACGAATTACTCCGTTAAATATTTTGTATTTTATAATTAAATTTTGTAAAAACATTTTAATTTTATATATTAATTTTATTTTATTCATTTCATAATTTTATTTAATTACAAATATTTAATTTAATAATTTTAATTAAAAAAAACAAATCATAGTCCCTAAAACGTTGTAAAATTTTCGTCCTTAATTTGTTGTAAAAAGTTTCTTCTTTAAATAGTTGTAACATTTTTGTCTTTAAATAGTTGTAACATTTTCGTCTTTTTTTAGTTGTAAATATTTTTGACTTTAATACATTGTAACACATTTCGACTCTAATTAGTTGTAAACATTACATTGTAAGTTAGTTGTAAATTTAGCAAGTAACTTACAACGTTTAATTTGCCATCGAGTTTACAACGCCCTCTTGATTTTACGACGTTTTTACAACATTTGTTTTACGACATTTTAACAACGAAAATATGGCGTTGTTAATTTTTACGACGTTTTTCAACATTTTTTGGCTTACGATGTGCAAGACACGACGAACCACGTGGCGTCCCAAATGCGTTGTAAAGTCCCTTAACAACGCATTAGGGACGAAATTTGGAGTTGTAAAAGCTGTGTTCTCTTGTAGTAAAAGAATGGTTTTTGCTTTGCGCAAGAGGACCTAGATTCCAGGATTGTACTAGATAAGGCATTGTCATATTCAAAAGAGTGGTATGATGCCCAACATGGTAAACGGGTTTCGCGAGGAATATGTTCACCTCACCAAGCTTCGTTTAAATCAGCACATATGTTTTCTACCACAGCCAATCTCAGTTTCACATGCTACAAATGTTACGTGGACGCGTCGTGGAAAGAAATTGGACTTCACACAGGGTTCTGTTGGATTTTCTTTCCAGATTCGGTGGAGGGAATTTGATCGGGATCAATGCGGGTTCGTCGATGCTTATCTGCTCGCCATGCGGAAGTAGAGGCGGTGATTTGGGCTATGGAAAATCTAGCGGAGTTCAAAATTCAGGAGGTAAAGCTCTCGACAGACTGTGAGACGTTTTCTTCTATCTTCCAGTATCCCGAGGAGTGGCCGACGTTCTTACCATACGAGGAGGTGTTTTGGCGGTTTTGTACCCAATTTTTTTCTGTATCTTTATTGGTCAGCAGATGCTTTAGCTAAGTCGAGTAAAGTGTCTGGTGGTTAATTTTTGACATTTATAATATTTTTCCCTTGACAAAAAAAACACATCAAAAACTATTTTTTGATTTTTGACAAACAAAAACTAAGATGCAAAATCAAAAACTAAAAATAAAATCTAAAAACCAAAAATTTCAATTCAAAAACTAAAAACCAAAAATTAGAAACTGTGTTATCATTCATAACCGAGGGCGGAGTTGAAAACGATGATCGTGAATACAACGAATGCAAAAATAAATATTCGTTTAAGTGATGATAATAAATTGTTTAGATTAATAATATCTTGTTTATCAGAATAAACTATGTTGGAAATATATAACTAATAGAGGAAAAAAGGAAGAATAATAAGGGATTGTAGATTTGATAATAATATATTTTTAAAATAATAATATAGTTATCAATATGAGGCAAATCATAAACAATAATAAGTTGTGTAGTTTGTGGTAAAGAATTTACTAAAATAATTATAAATATATTACATTGAAAATAAATATATAATATAAATTAAAAACTGAAGGCCAAAACCAAACATCCATTACATTCAAATATAACCTGTTTATCGAACAAACCTAGCAAGAGAATCAGCCTTATAATTGAGATGGCGTGGAATAATCGTGAGCAGGAAGGTCGTGAAGAGCACCCGTAGCCGATCGAATTCCTCCTGGTATGGTAGAAAAGCAGGCCATTCCTCCGGCGTATAAAACACCTCCAGCACCGTCTCGCAATCCGTAGACATCTTGACTTCCAATGCTCGACTGTTAATCAACGATTCCATGGCCCATAGTACTGCTTCAATCTCTGCGTGTAGCGCAGATAAGCACCTATTGACACCTCGAGCACCCGAGCAACTACCCTCTACCGAATCTGGAAAGCTGAACCAGCCTAATCCCGTTTTCTGGGCCGACATCTTCTAGGAGGCATCCACAAAGCATCTAAAACCCGTGAAGCCTGAATTGGTTGTAGAAGGGAAAATTCAAGAGGCTTTCCTAGTTCCGGGGTAGCCCAAACAGCTAGACCGAGGAGCCGGTGGATGTAGTCGAACCACTGACCACTCACCATGTTCTGCCAACGACCTCAATATTATGTTACGGAGGTCAGTTACAGTATTTGAGAAACAAAAGTCATTCCTAGCTTTCCATATATTTCAAATCAACCATGGGAAGAATTGTTAATCGCCACTCCCCGGTAGTCTCCAAAATAAATAGTCCATATTGTACCAAATTGGCTCCCCCGGGAAAATATGTATCGCAGAAGGGATATCTGATAAGGCCCACGTTTGAAGCGCCGCATGACATTGAAAGAGGACATGATTTATAGTTTCCGCCTCTGCTCCGCACTGTTGACAATCTAGAGTCCAATTTATCCCTTGATGCAGGAGATTGTTATTTACAGCCACATTGCCCGAGAGAATTTGCCATAAGAAATGACGGAGGTTATTTGGAATTTTAAGTTTCCACAGATGCGTATACAGGGCCTGAAAGTTTGGGCCGTGATAATTCGCTTCTAAATTTGACAACATTTCCTCAGTAAGGTACACTGACTTAACCGCGTATCGTCCAGTCTTGGTATAGTGCCAATTCCAGTAATCTGGTCGTTGTCTCCGTGAGAGAAGGATGCCTAATATGACCTGAACATCCATTGGATCAAAATATTGGTGCACCAAAATCTCCTTCCAAGAACCTGACTGAACATCAATGAATTGATCTACAGTGAGGTCAGGAAATAAGGAGTGAGGTCTGGGATCCATGGGTCTTCCCACACTTTGATCGATTTCCCATCCCCAATTTTCCTAATAGCACCTTTAGAGACCAAAGATCGGGCAGATAAAATACTTCGCCAACCGTAAGACGAGTTAGGTCTCAATGTTGTCTGCATTGGACATGTATCCTTAAAGTAACGTCCTTTTAGAACCCTTGTCAACAATGACTCTGGGAAATCCAGGAGTCGCCAAAACTGTTTTGCTAATAAGGAAGAATTGAAATCCTCCAAAACCCGGAAACCTAAGCCACCTTCGGACTTCGGTTTACAAACTCGCTTCCATTTCTGCCAATGAATCCCTCTCGATGTAATTGAATTGGACCACCAAAAATCCGCTATGGCAGAGTTAAGATGATGTACCACACTTTTAGGAAGTCTATAGCAAGACATTACATAAGTAGGCAAAGCTATCAGGACCGATTTTATCAGAACCTCCTTTCCTGCTCATGATAGAAAGTTAGAGGACCAACTATTAATCCTGTCCCGAAGTCTCTCCCTGACAAAAGCAAAAACCTTAGTTTTTACCCCTCTAATATTCTCAGGGAGTCCTAGATATGACTCTGCTCCTCCCTCATTGTGAATCCCAAGTACCTGGTGTAATTTTATTCTAACCTCGACAGATAACCCCTGGCCAAACTGAACTGAAGACTTCAGAAAATTTATCTGATGTCCCGAAACCCGCTCATACTCCCTAAGTATCCGCAAGATATGTCGCGACTCATCCCTTGATGCTTTGCAAAAGAACAGATATTATCATCTGCGAATAACAGATGTGTCATCGCTGGATTATTCTGTGCAATAGAAATACCCGTCACCAAACCCCGTAGTTCTGCCGTTCTCAATTTGGAAATCAAAACTTCCGTACACAAGATAAAGATGTAAGGCGAGATTGGATCACCCTGCCTTAGACCACGTCGAGGTTTAATACGTCCACCAGGGGACACCATTAATTACTACAGAATACTCAACACTGGTGATGCAAAACATAATGAAACGTATCCATTTATCGCAAAATCCTAACTTCTGCAGCAAGATCCTCACAAAATTCCATTCAACTCTGTCATATGCTTTGCTCATATCTGTCTTAATGGCCATGTATTTGCTTATGACCGACACATTTGTCCGCAGAGCATTAAACATTTCTTGGGCGATGAAAATGTTATCTGATATATTCCGCCTAGGTACAAAAGCTGATTGCGTTTCCGAAACTAATTTGGGCAAAACTTGTCTTAGCCGTAAACACAACACCTTGGATATAATCTTATACACCACATTACATAAGCTAATTGAACGGAATTCCATCATCCTTGTTGGTCGAGAGACCTTTGGAATCAGGCAAATATTTGTTTTATTCAAACTCTGTTCAAAGGAACCATTAGATAACAAATTATTAACCAACACTAACAAATCATCCTTCAGAGTCTCCCATGCCTCTTGGAAAAACAATGTTGTTATTCCGTCAGGCCCGGGAGCTTTACTAGGATTCCTTGAGAACAGAGTGAGACGAATCTCCTCATGGGTGACATGCCTCATTAACATATGATTATCTGACTTCGTTATGTTAGCCTCTAATTCATCCGGAGCAATCGTTGAATCTCCATTACTGTCAAACATCATAGAAAAGTACGTTGTTGCTTCCTTCAGTATATCTGCGTCCTTTGTGACCCAAATATTGTCCTCATTATAAATTCCAATAATCCAATTGCGAGCTTGACGTTGCTTTGTCTGTGCATGGAAAAATTTGGTAATTTCATCTCCTTCCCGCAGCCACTTAGATCTACTCTTTCGTTTCCAGTATATCTCTTCCTCGATATAGGCACTTCTAAGGTCTTTTGTGGCCTTCCAAAGTTGATCTGAGTCTGTAGACCCACTACTCTTTAAGTCTTCTAGGACCTGCTTCAACCGTGTAATTTTCTATCTGCCAGGTTCTATATTAGTATGCCTCCAATGAGAGATTTCACGACGACAACACTTTAATTTATCGGACAAAGTAAGATTTCATCGATACTGTTGACCGCTCCAACTACAATGAATAGTCTCTTTGAAACCAGGTTGTCCGACCCATCATTTGTCAAAAATAAATTGGCGTTTCTTCGTAAACGAACTATCAGATAAGCAACCTAATATAAGACGATGATCTGATCCAATCATATCTAAGTACTCAACCTCTGACTTAGGAGATAAATCATGTCATTCTTCGTTCCCATACGATTTATCTAACATACACCTTATAATCCCATTTTGTCGTACCCCTCTCCAGGACCAAAAATTGTCGATTTTTGGAAATTCAATCATACCACAATCTTGCAACATCTGATTAAATGATGCAAATTATGATGCAGGTCTAGGGGAGCCTCCCATCTTCTCATGATTTCCACTCAATTTGTTAAAATCACCTGTTATTAACCAGGGCTCTAATCGCAGAATACCCAATCTAGTTAACCGTTCCCACACATAATCTCTTTTATGTTGAATTGGTTCTCCGTAAATAAAAGTGATACATGATTTGTACCTTTTAATTCGACGGTTATATCAATCAAGTTCTTATCTTTATAATTAATTATGACATTGAGGTAATCCTTGTAGAACAAAGCTAATCTGCCACTTGTACCAATTGGTTCAACTGTTGTTAATAAGCTATAACCAAAATGATAATGTATTTTTTCCATGAATAAATAATTGTTCTTAGTTTCAGAAAGAAATAAGAAATCTGGCTTAAAACGTTTCCAAATATCCCTTAAATAACCAATAGTTATCTTATTGCCAATTCCTTGACAATTCCAGCATAAAACATTAATCATAAAATAAGTTAAAATTTCATCGGACTATTGTCCTTGTCTTTAGTAAAGATAAGGCCAAATTTATCCTTAAATATAGGTCTTATCTTAAGTATTCCAAATTTTAAACCAAAAAAACAAATAATTCCCCAATTTAAGCCAACAATCCGAATTAATACACTTGTTTCTTTAAAGTCAAAAACAAGACTATTGTACACGAGATCACTACAACTTTTATACGGAAGCTGAACTCGTGACTCGACAGTTGGGAACCTTAGATCTTGAGTTTGTGTTGCGGCAATGCTTCTCAACATTCTGGAGAGTTGTATACATACCATAGTACGATTAGGAACAATATTATGATTCCCAGCACACCCCTGACTGAACTCAAACCGAAATTGTATGAACCAAATTTTTACCAACATGAATGAAACAATAAAAGAATCATTCTTATGAGGTGCAGAGAACTCCATAATTCTCCCAATTTGCCATGTTCGGCACTTAAAACTCAAACAGCGCATGTTGATTCGTACTTTGTTGATGCAGAACCAATCTAGCACGATAAAAACAAACTCAAAAATCAGAATCCTAGAAGTTTCGATTCTGATCGCGTTCTGTAACCCAGTAGTAAGAGTCATGGGCACAACGAATTCAGTCACACCACAATATATAAGAAAACCCATCTCCAACTCCATTCCTAAATGAAATCCCGAATCCTCCGATGTAGAGATCGAGACAGAAAAGAGAGACTTATATGGTTGATCCATCACAATTGTGATTGATAATCCCCATTGGTCAAAATCTCTCAGAATCATCACAAGAACGTTAAACGGGAAGATAATGTTATCCCATTTAACGTTCTCGTTCAACTGAGCTGTATCTCTATCGGTGCAATAAAGTGTTCTCAAAGACTCCAATACTGAACCCATTTCATCCAATTCTATAGCAAGTCTGAACCAATATCTCATAGATTTAGGTTCATTTTATCAGTTCTAAATATCGATTTCAACCTAACCAAACAAAACTTACACCAAGCAAACAAAACTTTTAAGATGACAATGACTTATCTGAGATCCGAAATTGTCTACCACCGCCACAGATTTGCCGAAAAAGAAACTGGTCTCGCATGTGAAGAATCCACCACGCAAAAGAAACCCCATCACCCTCGAGATCTTTCTCCCCAGGACACTGGAATCACCACTCAAGACTCTCCCACTCGCCGTTACCCCTTAATCTATCAGATATGGAACTCCGAACCAAAAATAGCCCCAGAACTGGTTTGATTCTTGAAAAGAAAGGAAACGCCTTCGAAACTATGAGATACCGATCCAGATCCAGATCCTCCCTCTCCACCTACTGGTGCTCCGTGTCGTCTTCGTCGCTTCGTTGGGGACAGTTTCTTTGAAATACAAAAATAATTATTAGCCATGTTTATTTATTGACAAATAATTATTATGTACATATTTTGATTCGAAGAAAGGGACTCCAACTGTCCAGATGATATGTATGAAATATGCTTTGTTGCAGAACCTATTATCTAGGGTTTATAATGGCATTTTATTGCATACAATAGCCTATGGTTTTTGGCGGTTGCCATTTCACAAATTTATCATTTACCCTTAGTTATTTTATTAGAGAAAGTTAATAATACTAATTATAATTATAGTTGAACAGAAGACATAATAACATTACAAAAGCCAATGCGTTTTTGCTTCATTTCCAGAAAACTTAAAAGATCTGTAGTTCTATAGTTTATTTTCAATCTTATTGGGCAAACACTTTTGATAATATTGAGAGGAACGCAACTCTTTCTAATCTTAAAAGCATATAATAAAGTCTTCGGCACTCTATAATTAATAAGTATTTAGATTCCTGCCATATATACTTTATTAATTCATATAGTGTGGATCTCTGTGATGGAACTAAAATATAATATTATTGTGCTGACAGATGCTCATTGATTTAGAACATCAAACACTCAACCATATATTTTATCAAGTGGGCTTGATTTTAATGTAGATGAACGATTCAAGCTATATCCCAAATACACTCAAAGCTACATTAAGGCCGGTGAGATAGAAAAAGAAGATAATTTGATATTGTTTTTACAAACGAGGAATTGCGAAACAGAGAAATCTGAAGTCTTGGAACGAATCGTTCCTCGTTTTACATTTTTAACTGAAATTATCATACAAGAGTTTTTAGGATGCAAGCAAAGATAAAATAAGAAAATGGAATATTACATTGATGAGTGTAAACATATAATATTAATACCGTGTATGCCCACGACGTCAGAAAAATAAAAATAATAATAATAATAATACTATGATAAATGTAAATATATATACTTACATGGCAAACGTGTTATATTATAATTTGGAAAGTGCGTGTATCATTATGGAGGTCCCTAGTACCGTCCGGGAAAGGTTAATGTCGTCAAGAAACTACTCTGTTAAAGGTTACAATTAGGTTTTCCAGACTAAGGTACGTACTTCCAATAACAAGAAATGATTTCACCATCTTAAATATCATCATCTAATTATTTTAATATTACATATTAAATATCACAATATATTAATGCTAAAGTTTATCTACAAGATGACAATACAACAATCAAACAAAATATCATAATGGTGATAGCCATATGGTTTAATCGATTCGGGGGAAAAGATAAACCAAAAGAATGTTTGCTAGATATATTAATGTGTATTTGTGTAAGGTTGGAGATAGTTTGCCTGATCGTTAGATAATGACTTTGTTTTTTAGGTTCAAGTATTTTTTAATCGGTTTAAATTTTAGTGTCCTAGTTTTTTTCTTTTCAGGGATTTCTTTTAAGTAAATTTTTTTTTCTAGGTTTAGTTGTTGGAGATATTTTTGTCTTCTTGTAATTTTGAACGGTATGATCATTTTTATAATTCTAGTTAAAAAGAAAAGGGTAATTTGCTAGATTAGATTAGGGTGAAAGTAAGTGTTAATTATTTAAGTAGAGCAAATGTTTGAAAATTATTATAATAGTTTTTTTAATTTTATATATATCATTTTGCTCTTTCCTAATGAGTAAAAAACACCGTATTTACGAAAATGTCATTAATGAAATATGTCACGTAAGCTATCAACTCTACCACACTAACGGAGTGCAATGTAGTAGAGTTACATTGTGCTTAGTATAGTTGACATGAATTAAAAATCGTGTATAGTAGAGTTAGAATTCCAGCGTAGTAGAGTTAAAATGTGCTTAGTAGAGTTGACATGAATGAAAAATCGTGTATAATATAGTTAAAATTCCAGTGTAGTAGAGTTGATTTTTGCGCTTTAATCAACTCTACCACACTAACAGAGTGCAACGTAGTAGAGTTAAATTGTGTTTAGTAGAGTTGACATGAATTAAAAGTTGTGCATAGTAGAGTTAGAATTCCAATGTTGTAGAGTTGATTTTTGCGCTTTAATCAACTCTACTACACTAGCGGATTAGAGTTTAAGTGTGTGTACTATAGTTGAGTTGTGATAAAATTTTGTGCATGGTAGAGTTAAGAAGCTTTACTAGTGATAGAGTGAAAGTGTATTTAGTAGAGTTACTTACCTTTGTAGTAGAGTTGATTTTGAAAACCTAGCCTACGTCCGTAGTACAGCTTAAATTACAAATTTACCCCTCAGTTATTAGCTCATATGCCGCGCACCTAACCGATTCCTCCATAAGTGACGCCATTGTAGCTTTCTTGAAGCTCCTTTGCTTTTTCTGTTTGGATCTATGTATCAAATCATTTTGGTTTATGGGATTTGGAGTTTTAATGAAAGTCGATGGATTTTTTCGGTGGACCAGTCCTACAGGTGTCAGATCATAGGCATTGGCGAAGATTTAAGGTTCCATGAATTTCTAGAGATAGTTTATGCTGATTTTGGTTTGGATGAACAATGTCATGAGGAAAAACTAAGCTACATGCCAAATGTAGTCATTCATTCACTACCACAAGATACTCCCCCTGTAATTGTATGTAACGAAAGACAATTGCAAGTGTTTAGGCAACAGTTTCGTAAAGAAGCAATGCATCTATGTGTGAAAATTTTCACTAGATCTCGTGTTTCATCGAGTTTCCCTGAAAAAGGTCACTGTAGTAACGGTAAAGGTAACGGTGACGAGAAATTCCATTGTAAGTGGGAGAACAATGATGCCTCATATAATATAGTTGACCCTTGGTGTAGTAGAGTTGATGCTTCGTCTAGTAGAGTTGATCCTTCGTCTAGTAGAGATAAACCTTTTAGTAGAGTTGACCAAGAGTATGGTGTAGTTGATCCGGTGTTTAATAAAGGTGGACCAAAGAATGAGTGTATACCGGAAAATGTGAAACACGAAACTGAACATGCTGAAGACAAAGACGTGGAATTCAGATTCGACTGTTGCGATGATATGGATGGCGCAAGCTCGGATGATGAAGATTATATCAGTGTTCGTTGGAAAATCGAAGGAATAAGAGAAGAAAAACCTCTCGGAAAAAGCAATGGGGTTGGATTTGAATGCTGAGTATTTGGACATAATAATGTGAGCACTAGCATTGGTTTTTTGGTAACGATACTCATAAAAAGAAGAATTCATGACGAGGCTAAATATTCTTTTTGTCTTACAGAGGTTTGACTCCGATGTTGTTGCTTCATCGAACATAATGTTGGATGTGAAATGTTGGGTACCAAACTGTCATTGGAAAGTGCGAGTTTCACCTGTCGACGACGGTGGTTGTTTTTTTGTCCGAAAATACAGAGGAGAACATAGTTGTTCTGTTACAGAGAGATCCAAGTCGTGCACGACAAGCATCTACGGAAGTCTTAGGAAAGTTATACATGGAATTCGTAGGTGGAATTGGGCTATCTGGTCTTCCTCGCACTTAAGTTTACGTCATGGTGAAGTTAATCTTCCTTGTAGTAGAGTTAAATGTCGGTATAGTGTAGTTAAAAATACGTAGTAGAGTTAATGGTACATTTTTACAAGGGAAGTATAAAAGTACTCTACTAACTGCTACCATGCAAGACGGTAACTTCAACAGATTTCCTATGGTTTTTGTGTGGTTGATATCGAGAATGACGAATTTTGGGAATGTTTTTTTAGACACCTCAACCGTGTGATCCCTGATGACAGAGAACTTGCCATCATATCAGATAGGTACAAATCCATTGCAAAAGCCTTAAAGAATGTGTATCTACTTTGTTCTCAAGGTATTTGCACCTACCACCTACGTAAGAAAATTTTGTCAAAATTTAGAGGTGGCGAGCACTTTAAGTTTTTCAAGAAAGCTGCCACTGCTTTTAAGGTTGATGAGTTCAACGCTATACTTGCTCAGATTCAGGCGTTATATCCAAAGCTTCTTGCGTACTTGATAAAAGCTGACGTGTGTGTGTGGAGTTGAGTTTACTTTCCCGGAAACAGATATGCCACTACATCAAACATTGTAGAATCAATCAACCATGCGTTATCAGAGAAAAGAAATTTCCTCATTGTGCAGTTTGTAGATGCAATTAGGGCGATGTCAACACATTGGTTCGTGAAGAGGAAGACAAAGGCCACTCTCACGTCTACTGTTCTAACAACATCTATTGAGAAGCTCATAAAGGTAGAGTTAACACTCGTGTAGTAGAGTTACCACTCCCGTTTATCCATTCGTAGTAGAGTTAACACTGCCTTTAGTAGAGTTAGTTTCTTCGTAGTAAAGTTAACATTGCCTTTAGTAGAGTTAGCTCCTTCGTAGTAAAGTTAACACTGCCTTTAGTAGAGTTAGTTCCTTCGTAGTAGAATTAACATCTTATTTGTTAAATGACAGACAAGGGTCGATGAATCTAGACAGTACAATGTGCATGACATATACGAACACCAGACTGTTGTTACACGATTTGAATCTTCTCATTTAGTCAATTTGACTGAGAAGACGTGTTCTTACAAGCGGTAAAACGTCAAAAAAATTCCTTGTGTGCATGTCATTGCCGTTGTTGAGGCTTGGAGAAGGCCGACAATCGAACTTACGCATCCATACTATCACACGACCTTCCTGTACAATGCATACTCTTGTAGTATTTTTTTAGAGATGATGCGATTCTGTTGGCTGTGAGTCGTGAGTTGTGTAATCCATCACACGTGCGTCAACAACCAAGGAGGCCAAAAAATCGAGGATAAAGAGATGATTCGAGTGTTGACAACCTGCTAAACATCCAAGAAAAGTTTCAGCTTGTTCTAAATGTAAGCAACTAGGTCACAATGCCCGTACATGTTGTGAAAGCATTCATTCTTGAATAGTAAAGTTAAATCTTGTAGAAGACTTCGTACTTATTTAGTAGAATTAACATCGTTGTGGCAGAGTTAATTCTTCTGTGGTAGAGTTTGATCACCTATGGTCTTTCGAATGGTAGAGTTAGTTCTTATGTGGTAGAGTTTGATCAGTATGGTCTTTCGAATGGTAGAGTTAGATCACGTATGGTCTTCGAATGGTAGAGTTAATTTGTAGTCAATAACCTATATATTCATATAAATATTATCGAGTGACCAAAACCAAGTAATATTGGTCCTTCAAAAGTATAAAGATCGCTTTTTTGTGAAAACATGTTTTAAGAACATGTACGACTAAACAAATATACTACTCTAAGACTATAAAAACTAAGACTATACAAATCTGCAAATGTACTACTCTAAGACTATACAAATCTGCAAATGTACTACTCTAAGACTATACATACACTATACAAATCTACCAATCCAGCAGGAGATCTTGGGATGCTATGATGAGGGCGTTCTTATCACACAATAGTGCGGGTCCTAGATCACTGTAAACAATTGCTTCTTCTACCGGAAGTTCCTCTCTGAATTCAATGGCGTATTCTAGTCGAGAGAAGCGGATGTACTCATCAGTAAGACAAGTTGCATCTGATGGTCAAACACTCGATCATCTTGAGAGCGTACACGCCACAGTCGCCTGACTGCTTATTACGTGGTACGCCCTTAAGAACATGCGAAATATTATATTGAGCCGCGCTAATGTGTGGACGCATCTCCTCGGCTGAGAAACGCTTGATCATCTTCAGAATCATCACGACATATGGCCTACAAAAAAGGAGAAGAATGTAAATGAACTCTACTACACATGTATACGAACTCTACTACACGAAAAATGAACTACACCACAAGGTAAATGAACTATATTACACATGTATATGAACTATATGAAGTTTACTACACAAAAAATGAACTCCACCACCTCCACTATATATGTATATGAACTCTACTACACGGTATATGAATTCTACTATTCTGAATTTGAGTAACTTACTTGCATGACTCTATCTTTGTAGCAGCGATGTTGCAAGTTGGGTCGGGATCGCATATGTGAACCCTCCCTTCTAACAGATTAACCTCCACGGCCACTCAATGGTTGTTGTTAATATTATGAGGGATGTAGATCGTATCCACGTCTCTCATCCACTGCTTGTGAGTGGCATAGAATGTAGGCTGAATGCCCTGGAAAATATCTTTAATCTCATTGGGCCACGGGTACTTATCCTCATGTCCCACGAAATCTCTTGTGTACGTGTGACACCAAAAAGCACAAAATAATGGATCGAGGAAAGCAATGCGATTACTATTGTATGAGCTTGGATTTTACAATGATCGTTGCCGAAAAAGATTCATCTCGGACGTCATATGCTATAATAAAAAGAGTAACATAACTCTAATATCTCTACTAGTACTCTAAATGAACTCTACTACAACAAACTTAATTCTATCATACATTTATTATCGAACGCTACTATACTTGAACTTACGCTATCGTGTAGCCAGCCATATTGGGAGATAAGCCACTTCTGTTGTGGGGCGATCAAGCGGAGATAGAAATTTGCAATTGGACTCGGGAATCCGTTGACCGTAATGTCCCTACATAAATTAACAAATTTGTAAATAATAGACGAATTTGTATGCAACATACCACATAGTCACCTTGTCAAAGGGAAATAGATACTTACAATTCATGCAACACATAGTCGCGTAACCAAAGTATTTTTATTTTAAGAATCGGCCCAAAAGGATCATAGGCATGAGGAGAATGAACCACATTCTTATGAATCCTCTTGACAATGGAACAACCTAAGAAAGGGATACCTGTATAGAAGAAAAAAAATGGTAAATGAACTCTACTATAAGATATAATGGACTCTACTAAACAGTAAGTGAACTCTACTTTAAGATAGAATGAACTCTACTATATAGTAAATGAACTCTACTATACGTCAAATGAATTCTATCATACTTGTAAATCAACTCTACTATACGGTAAAACAACTCTACTATACTTTAAAATGAACTCCACTATAAGTTAAATGAACTCTATTATATGGTAAATGAACTTTATCATACGAGTAAATGAACATTACTACATTTGAAATGAACTCCACTACATTTGAAATGAACTCTATCATATTGTAAATGTACTCTACCTGGTTTGCAGCGAGTACTCGTGCCCGAGTCTCTTTCAGTAACACGTCTTCCATACAGACTAACTCCCACTGTGTTTATTTACCCTTTTCAAGAAAATCCAACAGGTTTATGAGGCCAACCTCTGACATTCCTGGCTTCTGTTTTTTTCTCATCGTAAGGTAGCTTGTCAAGAGGTTCTTCTTTCGACGGTTCTTCTCTCTCTAGATTCCTAACAACCCGTGATAGCTGGCTAAGATGGTCGGATGTCTCGTGGCTCTCGATAACCCATTTATTCTACAAAAATATGAAAAATGTCAACTCTATTAAGCAGAACTATCAACTCTACCAATATGACTTATTAAACATGAGTTTATCTGGTTGGGTGGGATGGTATGTTTGGTGTTGGCTTGGGACACTTGGGTGTCATCGAGGTGAGAATCTACATTCGTTGGTGTTGTTGTTGGCTTAATTGTATTACACACAACACATGAACCTACACTTGGTGTTTTCTCCGAGTCCGAGTCCATCAGGCTAGGCCGCTCCCAAAGAGGTGTATGCAAAGAGTAACTCTATTATGTTAGCTTGACAGTTGGTGGAGTTGCTAATAGTGGCAGAGTTCATTTGGTTTGGTAGAGATGTATTGTTCACAAGAATTATTTAGTAAAGTTACACATATGTCGACCAAACCATACATAAGTTTTACCAAAGTTAACAACCTATAACTTTATGTTTATATGATGTTTGTACAAATATGTATGTAATGTTAACGATCCAATGTTTGTACATATGGTAACTCAATCAGAGTAAGTGTCATTCAAGATCCACATCTTTAGGGGCATTCTCTGTATCGCCTTCTACGTCTTCTTCGTGATTCACAGGTTTAGGAGTTCAATGTGGTGGAGTTGTCTGACCTCCACCCTCATCCCCATTCTCAACTTTTTTATTCTCCAGGCTATAAACATGTGGTTGCTCCTTGGTCTCCGTCAGGCTAAGAATCCTCTCAAGCATGGCTGTATTGTCTGAGGTGTTACGCTCCATCCTAAACACACGTTCAGCAAGCATGTACATGTGTACCCTGGTTTCCAGCCTAGTCTCCTCCAGACAGTATAGACGATCAGAAAACACATTGTGATCGTGTCTCATCCCTTCAAAGGCTTTGGTCAAACCTCTAAGAGTGTCAAGCAATGCACTCGACTCCTCTGCCTTCTGCTTTTTCTTTTTAACGACTCTCACCACATCCTTCAAGGTAGTGGAGTCATCCATCTTTTTCTTCTGTTTATTATCTTCTTTCGTGTGTTTTCTCTCCTCGACCTTCTGTTTTTCTCCTTATGTTTGACCTCTTCCTTTTGTTTTTACTCTCTTTGCCTTTCTTCACCTGCTCATTTGAATGAGCACAACGCTTGTTCATCCTCTCCTCGACATAATCATCTGCCTTCCTCTTATTACTTATGTCTTAGGAGGATTCATCTAGACTGGAGGCAAGTATGTCTCCAAGCATGAAGTCCACCTTGGGATATGCAATTTACTAAACCAGCAATCAACTCTACTACACATAAATGAACTCTACTACACATAAATGAACTCTACTCCACGTAAATGAACTCTACTAAACTGAACTCTACTACACTGAACTCTGTAGAGTAAAATCAACTCCAATGTACTTGAAAATGAACTCTACTATACGGTAAACGAATTATACTATACATAAATGAACTCTATCAATCACCTAACAACCTTTACTATGAAAGAAATTTACATTTCCATCCTCCGTGTTTCGTTGCTCCAACTTCACAATTTCCTTAGGTTCAATGGCTTGTTTTTTGATTTGTCTCCATCGTAGAATGGGGACGTCACCTTCTCTTTGATCCCAAATATTTTTTAGCTAGTATGGGGATAAACTCAAATGCCCATATGAGAAGTGAGTGCACAAACCCATGTAAAGTGTAAGTGCCCTTTTTGTACGCTGCAGTTATGATCGATTTGATCAGTTCTTGAAAAGATACTCTTCCCCATGGATGCCTCTCGAACTTCTCAAAATGTGCAACCAACTTCGCAAAACTAAAAGGATTTTTACTATTTACGTGACAACCATAAACCCCTATATGCAACACCACTAGAAAGCCTACCATCTTCCTCTTCTCGAAAGACCACCCTCTACATCTTCCTAACACATATTTTAACTCTACCCATGTAGGGCCTTCACCAACTCCTAAACTCATTTCTTCCCAAAGCTCTTTGTGGGTAACATCTGCCACATTAGAAGACTTCTCGAAGTTATCGCAATTAAGCTGCGTGATTTCCGCGAACTTGAGTAGAAAAAACCTCGTAGGCCGAGACCCAAACAACACCCACATCTCATACTTCTTCTTAATCACTAGTTGATGCATCAACAAGTATTGTATATGTCACCCTGCAAACGTGTAGTCTGAGTCTGCGAGCTTCTGAAAAATGCATAGGCAAGAGTTCTCCTTTATGTCTACGTAAGCATCCTCACCAATACCCTTGATCATATTACTGATGTTTTTAAGATTGTAGTAATGGTTAATGTTTCAGTTCTTCATCACCGGTAGACCGTGTCTGAAAAGCTTCTCCAGATACTTCTTCTCAGCCATATCTAAAGATGAAAATAAATGATAGACATTAAAAATCCAACTCCATTACACACAAATAAACTCTACTACACTACAACATATCTCCACAAAATCATTGTAATCCGTAATCCAACTCTACTACACGGAACTCAACTCTACCAAACGTCAGACCAACTCTACCATACCACAACCTACCTCTACCAAACGTCAGACTAACTCTACTACACTAAGCCTATATCTACTACACTTCACCATAACTCTACTACACTAAGCCCATCTTTACTACACTTCACACTTACCCTCACAACTAGTTACGAACTATATCACATTGGCTCAGACCCGGGAAGAACTCTACTTGATAAACACATAAGAAGAAGATAAAGAACAATAACCCAAATGTCGCGAAATTGAGAAACCCAAATGTCGCGAAATCGACAATCCCAAACGTCGCCGCGAAAAAGAAGAAGAAACTTACCTTTGATAAAGAACACGACAATGAAGATGACGAGTAAGAAAAAGAAGAAGACAACGAGTAAGAAGAAAACAATGAAGAAGATAATGAGTAAAACGATAAAGACGATGAGTAAGACAACGAAGAAAAGAAAGAGAGGTTAACAGACGGTTATGTTTCTTTTTTTTGTGAAATTAACTAGAGAAGAAGAAAACAGAAGAAAAAAAATTAAGTTTTTGTTTTAAGGGTGTTATCATAATTACACCTTTTACTTTTTTTTAGAACAAAAACTATTTTAATAATTAGATTATAATTTTGTTTTGTTTGAGCAATTCTTTCAAAATAAAAAGCATGAACGCCTTTTATCATTAAAAAGAAACATCATATTTTAAATTGTTACGAATGAAATTCTCTGTGTGGCCAGGTGACGAGTCATTTTAATTTTTTTAGAATAAAATTATATAAAAGATAGTAAAAAATTGCAATTACACGTCAAAGTAAGACCACCATTATCAAGAGTTTCTTAATGGTTTCTTAACTTATTTTATTATTAAAATTTTAAAAAACTCTTAAGAAATCTTATGAAAGTTTCTTATTTAAGAAATCTTATGAAAGTTTCTTATTTAAGAAATCTTATTAAAGTTTCTTATTTAAGAAACTCTTTGATGAATTTCTTAACTTATTTTATTATTTTATTATTAAAATACATTTCTGAAATCACTTTTTCTCATATATAATTATTTAATAATATTTAAGAAACTCTAATAAGAACTCTCCAATAATGTTGCTCTAATGAGTCACATCTAAATCTCAAGTTCCAATCAGTTTCGACGCCCAAAGTTTCAAACTCTATATAGACATTGACGCAACAGTTGCAAATATCTGAATTGAAACAAAACAAAAAATGGCAACTTCAATCAGATTTGTAACCCTAGCTCTCGTGATCTTCTCGGTTTTGCTAATTTCCTTGTCTCTTGGCGGCGTCACAGCTACGGAGATGACGCGTAATGAGGCGGAGGCATGGCATATGTACGAGCGATGGCTTGTGGAGAATCAGAAGAACTATAATCGTCCTAGAGAGAAAGAGAGACGGTACGAGATCTTTAAAGACAACTTGAAGTTCGTTGACGAGCACAATTCCGTCTCGGACCGGAATTTTGAAGTCGGTTTGACTCGGTTCGCAGATCTGACGAACGATGAGTTTCGAGCGATTTACCTAAAGACGAAGATGAATAGAACTAGAGTTTCGGTGAAGGGAGAGAGGTATTTGTATAAGGTTTGAGATAGTTTGCCTGATGAAATCGATTGGAGAGCTAAAGGTGTAGTTAATCCAGTCAAAGATCAAGGATCCTGTGGTATGACTTCATTTTTTCTGAATTGCGTTTGCGTTTCGATCGCTGTTTTGTGGCGTTTTCGAATTTTGAGCTGATGAGTTTTTTGGTGTTTGTATATATAACAAGAAGTTGTTGGGCGTTTTCTGCTATTGGAGCAGTGGAAGGGATTAGTCAGATCAAAACCGGAGAGTTGATATCTCTGTCTGAGCAAGAGCTTGTTGATTGTGACACAAGTTACAATGGTGGAGGTCTTATGGACTATGCTTTTAAATTCATTTTTGAAAATGGTGGTATTGACACAGAGGAAGATTATCCTTATCTCGGAACTGATATTAACATTTGTAATCACGACAAGGTACCAAACTAAAATTGATCGACAATGGCTTTTTTGGTAGTTTTGTAATGGTTAGAATATGGTATACTTAAATGTTCTCTGTTTATTCTGCAGAAGAACACTCGTATTGTTACCATTGATGGTTGTGAGGATGTTCCTGAAAACGATGAGAAGTCTTTGAAGAAGGCTCTTGCTCATCAACCAATTAGTGTTGCCATTGAAGTCGGTGGCAGAGCTTTCCAGCTTTACAAATCTGTAATTATCTTACCTTGATATCTTTTCATTCAGAAATTGGGTTTGTTCATAAAAATGATCCCTTTCATTGTATGTTTTAGGGTGTGTTTACTGCAACATGTGGAACATCTTTGGATCACAGTGTGGTCGCTGTGGGATACGGATCATCAGATGGTCAAGACTATTGGATTGTTCGTAATTCATGGGCTTCAAACTGGGGAGAAGGTGGATACGTTAAGCTCCAACGTAACATCAATGATTCATCCGAGAAGTGTGGTGTGGCAATGATGGCTTCTTATCCTACCAAATCATCAGGCTCAAACCCACCAAAGCCACCACCACCTTCACCCGTTGTTTGTGACAAGTCCTACTCTTGTCCACATCAATTCACTTGTTGTTGTCTCTATGAGTACAATGGTAAATGCTATAGCTGGGGATATTGTCCTTTCGAGTCAGCCACTTGCTGCGAAGACGGTGCTAGCTGCTGTCCTCAGGCTTACCCTGTCTGCGATGTGAAGGCCAATACTTGTAGAATGGTTAGTTTCTTGTTCTCTCTCATGGCTTAAAGACTCTGTTTCTTTTGGTTATTACTTGACTGATTCGTTTTTGAAATCTGGTTTCAACAGAAGGGAAACAGTCCGTTAAGCATTAAAGCCTTGATGCGAGGCCCAACCATTGCTTCTACAAAGGCTATAAATGTGCTAGTAAGTAGCGCTTGAGAAGAGACGAGATGATTGATGCGCCGATTTGTTTTCATCCCACTTTAATTTAAGATTTAGTCTTTTACATTTAAGACACTTCAAGTTCAGATCATAGTTTAATTGCTTGTATTAATCTTATTATTGTTATTCACATGTAAATGTATAATAAGAAAGTATTCTGATATTAAGTTTTATAGCATATTGTGTCATCTTCCTTGCATAAGACTCAACAAAGTGTCACTTATAGTACCATCATCATCATCATGCACATCTTGCGAGTGATATAATTCAATCATATAGCTAAACAGAGCTTGTTAAGCTAGGAAAATTGTTTGGTCTGACCAAAATAACAAAGAAAAGGTGACCAGGTTTTATTAAATACGCAATATGCTCTTCTTGCTCCAAATAATTGCACCACTCTTTCAAGTTTACCGAATAGATTAAAAAAAGGGTGATTTGCTAGATTAGAGCGAAATTAAGTGTTAATTATTGAAATAGAGCAAATGTTTGTAAATTAGTAGAATAGTTTTTTTAGTTTATTATATACCATTTTGCCTTTTTGTAATGAGGAAAAAAACGTTATTACGAAAATGTCATTAATGAAACCTGCCACGTAAGCGATCAACTCTATCACATGGACAAAGTGCAGTATGGTAGAGTTAGAGTTCCAACGCAGTAGAGTTAAAGTATGCTTAGTAGAGTTGACATAAATGAAATTTCGTGTGTAGTAGAGTTAGATTTCCAGCGTGATAGAGGTGAAGTGTGCTTGGTAAAGTTAGATTTTCAGCATAATAGAGTTGTTGTTTGTGCTCTAATCAACTCTATCACATGGACAAAGTGCAGTACGGTAGAGTTAAAGTTCCAGCGCAGTAGAGTTAAAGAATGCTTAGTAGAGTTGACATTAATGAAATTTCGTGTGTAGTAGAGTTAGATTTCCAGCGTGATAGAGGTGAAGTGTGCTTGGTAGAGTTAGATTTCCAGCATAATAGAGTTGTTGTTTGTGCTCTAATCAACTCTACTACACGGACATAGTGCAGTATGGTAGAGTTAGTTTTGGAAACCTAGCCTACTTTCGTAGTAGAGCTTAAATTACGTATTTACCCCTCAGTTATTACCTCATCTGCCGCGCCTCCAACTGATTCCTCCATAAGTGACGCCATTGTAGCTTTCTTGAAGCTCCTTTACTCTTCTACTCCTTTGCTTTTTCTGTTTATGTTTGGATCTATGGATCAAATCATTTTGGTTTGTGGGATATGGAGTTTTAATGAAAATCGATGGATATTTTTGGTGGACCAGTCGTACGGGTGTCGAATCATAGGCATTGTCGAAGATTTAAGGCTCGATGAATTTCTGGAGATGGTCTATGCCAATTTTGGTTTGGATGCACATTGTCATGAGCTAAAACTAAGCTACATGCCAAATCTTGTCATTCAGTCACTACCACAAGATACTCCCCCTATAATTGTAAGCAACGATAGACAATTGCAAGTGTTTGTTTCACAATTTCGTAAAGAAGCAATGCGTCTATATGTCAAAATTACCACTAGATCTCGTGTTTCAGTGAGTTACCCTGAAAAAGGTCAGTGTAGTTGGAGAAACGTTGACGAGAAATTCAAATGTAAGTCGGAGAATGATGCCTCGTATGTTCGGTGTAGTAGAGTTGATCCGGTGTGTAGTAGAGTTTGACCAAACAATGAGCGTATACCAGAAAATGTGAAACATGAAGGTGAACATGCTGAGGACGAGGATGTGGAATTCAGATTCTATTGTGGTAGAGTTGGATTATGTGTAATAGAGTTAGGGTGTAGTGTGTGGTAGAGTTAGATTGCAGTGTAGTAGAGTTAGTGTGACGTATGGTAGAGTTAGTGTGACATTTAAGTTTGACGTTTATGCAGATGAAGTACTGGAATGCTCACCGTACTCTAAGCCAAGCATGAGCCCTAGTTACCGGAAGTTCGGAAAGTAGTTATGAGGAACTTCCGTCGTACTTGTTTGCTATTAGAAGAGCGAATCCTGGAACTCTAATAAAGCTCGAAGTTGACGGGTAAGACAAGTTTAAGTTTCTTTTCATCGCTTTCGATGCAAGTATTAGGGGTTTTCCCTACATGAGGAAGGTTGTTGTTGTCGATGGTACAAATTTGCTAGGGAAGTATAAAGGTACTCTACTAACCGCTACCATGCAAGATGGTAACTTCAACATATTTCCTATGACTTTTGGTGTGGTTGATACCGAGAATGACGAATCTTGGGAATGGTTTTTTAGACAGCTAAACCGTGTGATCTCTAATGACAAAGAACTTGCCATCATATCAGATAGACATAAATCCATTGCTAAAGCCATAAAGATTGTGTACCCACTTTCTTCTTGGGGTATTTGCACCTACCACCTAGGTAAGAACATTTTGTCGAAATTTAGAGGTGGCGAGCCCTTTAAGTTGTTCAAGAAAGCTGCCACCGCTTTTAGGGTCGATGAATTCAACGCTATACTTGCTCAGATCCAGGCGTTAAATCCAAAGCTTCATGTCTACTTGATAAAAGCTGACGTGCGTTTGTGGAGTCGAGTGTACTTTCCCGGAAACAGATACAATTTCACTACGTTGAACATTGCAGAATCAATAAACCATGCATTATCAGAGGCAAAAACTTTTCCCATTGTCCAGCTTATAGATGCAATAAGGTCGATGTTAACACGTTGGTTCGCGAAGCGGAAAACGAAGGCCACTCTAACGTCAACTGTTCTAACAACATCTGTTGAAAAGCTCCTAAAGGTAGAGTTACCATTGCACATAGTAGAGTTAGTCCCTTCATAGTAGAGTTAACAATCCCTTTAGTAGAGTTAACATTATTGTTATAAATGATAGACAAGGGTCGATAAAGCTAGACAGTACAACGTGCAGGACATAAACGAACACCAGGCTGTTGTTACGCGATCCGAAACTTCTCATTTAGTCAACTTGACTGAGAAGACGTGTTCTTCCAAGATGTATAGTGTCGAAAAAATTCCTTGTGTCCATGCCATTGCCGATGCTGAGGCTTGTAGAACGCCGACGATCGAACTTACACATCTATACTATTACACGACCTACCTGTAAAACGCATACTTTGGTAGTATCTTTCCAAGAGATGTTGCACTTCCCGTTTCGTCGGAAGTGAGTCGTAAGCTAGGGAATCCACCACACGTACGTCAACAACCAGGGAGGCCAAAAAAATCGCGGATAAAGAGCTGGTTCGAGTCTTCTCAGCCCGAAAAACGTCCAAGAAAAGTTTCAACTTGTTCTAAATGTAAGAAACTTGGTCACAATGTCCGGACATGTAGTCAAAGCATTCATTCTTGAATAGAAGAGTTAACACTGCGTTTGGTAGAGTCATTTATTACGTGGTAATGTTAACACTACGCTTTGTAGAGGTAGACGCGTTATGTGGTAGAGTTAGTCCTCTGGTTGGTCGAGTTAGTCCTCTGTTTGTTCGAGTTGGATCACCTGTATAGTCGAGTAAGATCATCTGTGTGCTATAGTTAGTCCTCTGTATGGTCGAGTTAAATCAACTGTATGGTAGAGTTAGTCCTTTGTTTGGTCGAGTTGGATAACCTGTATGGTAGAGTTAGTCCTCTGTTTGGTCGAGTTAGTCCTCTGTTGGTCGAGTTGGATCACCTGTTTGGTCGAGTTAGTCCTCTATTGATCGAGTTGGATCACCTGTTTGGTCGAGTTAGTCCTCTGTTTGGTCGAGTTATTCCTCTGTTTGGTCGAGTTAACAATACGCTAATGGTTTGAAAGGGAAATTACATTAACTATGCAAGACGATAACGTGTACATAAACGAAAGAAATCGAAAACGAGTACATAAACGAAAAGAGTACAATAACGAAAACGAGTACAAAAACGAAAAGGAAATTACATTCAACAACTAAAGGTTGGGAAAGATTTTTCTGAATTGGTAGAACCAAGTGCATACTTCACAAGCTTTGGCCATTGGTTGATCAATGTCTTCGGCATCGAATCCTTGAAAGAAATGGAGAATCTCCAGGAACATTCCATTGCAAGAACATCCTTCTCGACCATATGTTTTTTCGAGAAGTAGTATTTGTTGCTCTCCTCGCCAACTGAGCAATGTTGGGTAACGAAAGATTCTGTTCAGGAGGTGGTCTAGGTATTCCAATGTTTCTACAACTGTGTCCTGCAGTACACGTCTTAGGACTTCATACCCCTCCTGTCTTCTGTCTGTTCCTAAACAGACTAGAACAAATCCATACAGCAGTGTGGCTTCTTCACAGTCACCATTGGATGCTCTTAGCAGCAGTTCCAAACCACCATCACGATTCCCATTGACAAAGAACTCTGTCATACCACATCGGTATGTGGCTTCCACATTACCGGCATTGCATAGTCTAGTGAGAAAATTGTTTAGAAGAGACTTACTTCTCAGAGGGACATAGAATGGAACATAACATATATCTATATTCCTTAGAACCTCATTCTCATCGCAAAGCTCTTTAAATTCCTTCGACACGAGCCTGATATTGTAAATCTCATCAAGTCCTTCTGCTCCACATCGAGCTATGATGTTCGTCAAAGCACTGTTTGGTAAGTCCATGATATGTGCCTTGCGCACAATGTTGCCTTTTTTTGGTGAATCTATCTTTGTTTGGAGTTCTTGAAATGTTCTTGAAAGCTTTTGAAAGATTGAAAGGTGAAGATGGAGCGTTTTTGTCAAGGAGAAGATGGATAGTTTAGAAGAAGTTATTAACGATTGGAAGGTTATTTATAAGATTTGACTCTTCAGTTTCCCTTCCTTTTAGAGTCTAATCGTTATTATGATTACATCTCGGAGATCGTGTCCAATAAACTTGATTTAACTTCCACGGCTAATAGAAGTTGTAAACAGTTTAAATGTAGTTAATACGTAGATCGTGTCCATGTCTGTCATCCACTTAGTGGCACAGAACGTGGGTGTAGTTAGTTCTTAGTTAGATGACGTATAGATCACTAATTACTTGTCAATAACCAACTAATAGAGTTAGAACTATACAAATATATACTGAAATACTCTAGGACTATACAATATACATGAGTGTAGGACTATACACCGATAACAAAATTACTAATAAATCTGGAGATCTTTGGTGGCTCTGATTAGCAGGTTCTTATCACACTCGCGTGCATATGTTAGATCACTAACAACAATTTCCGATTCTATGGGAAGTTCGTCTTTGAAATCAATGGCGTATTTCAGCCGAGAGAAGTTGAAGTACTCGTCGGAAAGACCTTCAAAGTTGCATCTGATGGCCAGACACTCAATCATCTTCACAACCCACACGCCACAGTCGCCAGACCGTTTATTACGTGGTATGCCCTTAGTTATACGCACAATCTTATATTCCGCCGCGCTAATATGCGGTTGCATCTCCTTGGGTGAAAACTCCTTGATCATCTTCGGAATCATCACGACATATGGTCTAAAAAAAATGAGAACCATGAGAATGAACTCTATTACAAATGTAAATGTAACTCAGAATAACTCTACCAACACGCATACTAACTCTACCAACCCCCAGACCAACTCGCCCAAACAAGTGATCCAACTCAACCTAACAGAGGACTAACTCTACCATTCAGGTTATCCAAATCGACCTAACAGAGGAATAACTCTACCATACAAAGGACTAACTCTATCATTCAGGTGATCCAACTCGACCTAACAGAGGACTAACTCGACCTAACAGAGGACTAACTCTACCATTCAGGTTATCCAACTCCACCACACAGAGGACTAACTCGACCATACAGGTTATCCAACTCGACCTAACAGAGGACTAACTCGACCTAACAGAGGACTAACTCTACTATACTGAATTTGGGTAACTTACATGCATGACTCTACCATTGCACCAGGGGAAGTGCAAGATGGGTCGGGATCGAAAAGGCGAATCTTTCTTTCGTTGAGATTAACTTCGAGGGCCACCCAGTGGATGTTTTAAAAATTATGAGGGATGTAAATGGTGTCCACGTTTCTCATCCACTGCTTCCTTGTGGCACTGAATGTGGGTGCAGTGCTGTCGAATACATCTTTAAACCCACCAGGCCACACAAAAGTATCCTCCTTTCCCAAGTAATCCCTTTCGTACGTGTAGCACCAAAAACCACAAAAACAGTGGTTCTATGAAAGCTAGCCGATTACTCTTGTATGGACTTGGAGTTTCCAAGGATCTTTGCCGAAGGAGATTCATCCCGCAGCCAATATGCTGTAAAAACTTTACTGTATTAGTGCTCTAATCTAACTCTATTAAAAAAAATTACGTCATAAGACACTTTAACTTACGCAATCATGAAGCCAGCCATATCGAGGGACAGGCCACTTCTCTTTTAGGCATATCAAGCGGAGGAAGAAATCCGCATTCGGACTGTGTTTCCCATCGCCAGTGAGTTCCAATTGATGCTTCACATAGTCGCGTAACTGAAGTACTTTTAATTTTGAAATCGGACCAAAAGGATCATAGACACTCCAAGAATGAATAACATTCTTATGAATCCGCTTGACAATGGAACAGCCTTGGAAAGGGGATACCTGTAAAAAGAAGGGACCAAACAGATGATTAACTATACTAAACAGATGATTAACTCTACCATACATGTGATCCAACTCGACCAAACAGGTGATCTAACTCTACCATACAGAGGACTAACACTACTATACAGGTGATCCAACTCGACCAAACAGATGATCTAACTCGACCAAACAGGTGATCTCACTATACCATACAGAGGACTAACTCTACCATACAGAAGACTAACTCTACTATACAGGTGATCCAACTCGACCAAACATGTGATCTAACTCTACAATACAGGTGGTCTAACTCTACTACAGTTGAATATGAACAGTACCTGATTCTTAGCTAGGACTCGTGCCCGAGTCTCTTTCGGTAACACGTCTTCCATAAAGATCCACTAGGTTTATGACGCCAACATGTGACATCCCTGACTTAATTTTTTCCACATCGTAAGGTAGTTCTTCTTTTGACGGTTCTTCTGGATTCCTAATAACTCTTGATAACGGGCTCAAAGGGTCAGATGTCTCCTGACTCTGGATAACCCATTTATTCTATAAAAAATATGAAAATGTCAACTCTATTTAACAGAACTATCAACTCTACCAGTAAGATTTATTTTTAACGGGATTACCTGGTCCGGTGGGATGATATGTTTAATGCTGGCTGGGGACACTTGTGTGTCCTCGAGGTGAGCATCCACATTTGTTGGTTTAATACCTGAACTTGCACTTGGTGTTTTCCCCGAATCCGAGTCCACAAGGGTAGGCTGTTTCCAAGGTGGTGTCTGCGAAGAGCAACTCAATATGTTAGATTCACATATGGTGGAGTTGGTAATAGTGGTACAGTTCGTTTTACTAGTTTGGAAAAGCTATTTTGAACACAATAATTGTTTTGTAGAGTTAAATATAACTCAACCAAACAATATAACTGTTCATTTTATGTGTATGTGCGTACAAAGATGTATGTAATGTTTATTGTTTGTTGGTACATAATCAATCAAAGTAAGTCTCATTCAAAATAGAACCCTACGTACCGAATTAAGTTCCTTATTATTAGGGGAGTCGGGAGTACGGGTTGTATCGCCTTCTACGTCATCTTCGCGATTAACATCTTCAAGATGTAGGCTCCCTTCGTGATTAACATCTTCAATAGTTCCATGTGGTGCACTTGTCTGACCTCCACCCTCATCTGCCAAGCTATAAATTGGGGTTTGCGCTTTGCTCTCTTCTAGCCTAAGAATCCTCTCAATCATGGCTGTATTGTCTGAGGTGTTACGCTCAAGCCTATTCACGCGCTCAGTAAGCATTGTGGTCTCTGCCCTGGTATCGAGCCTACTCTCCTCAAGACGATATATACGTTCAGCAAACACGTTCTGATCGTGTCTCATCCCTTTGAAGGCTCTGGTCAGACCTCTAAGAGTGTCAAGCAACACACTAGACTCCTCTGCCTTCCGCTTTTTCTTTTTAACGACTCTCACCACATCCTGCATGGTGGTGGAGTCATCCATCCTAATCTGAATTCTCTTCTTCTCTTTTTTCTTGTGTTTTTTCACTTCTTTTTGTGTTTTTTCTCTAATTTATTGTGTTCTTTCTCTACTTTATTGTGTTTTTTCTATACTGTATTGTGTTTTTTCTCTTCTTTATTGTGTTGTTTCTCTTTCACTTTCTCCACCTGAACTTTTGAACTAGCACTACGCTCGCTCATCCTCTCCTCGACATAAGCATCCGCCTTCCTCTTATTACTTTTGTCCCAAGCGGATTCATCTAGCCTGGATATGTCTCCAAGCATGGTGTCAACTTTGTGGTCTGCAATATCGTTTGGCCATAGAGGCATTATCTCCAGAGGCTGTGTAGTCAGCTGCTTAAGACGTACCTGGTATACGAGAATATGCAATTTATTATTGAACTCTACCACTCTACATATTACTCTACGGATAACTCTATTACACGTAAATGAACTCTACTATTCTTATAAAATTGAACTCTACTATACTTGAAATCAACTCCACATTACTTGAAATTGAACTCTACCATGTATGTATAGTGGAGTAAATGAACTCTACTACAAAATGAATTTACCTTTCCATTATTATTTGCTAGCTCCAACTTCACCAAGTCCTCGAGGTCAATGGTTTGTTTTTGATGGGTCTCCATCGTAGAATGGGGACGTCACCTGCTCTTTGCTCCCCAAATATTTCTGCGACTATGGGGATGAACTCAAATGCCCATATCAGAAGTGCGTGCACAAACCCGTGTATTGTGTAATTACTGCCCGTTTGCATCCTGCCAGTTTGATCGATTTTATCAGTTCTAGAAACGCCACTCTTCCCCATGGATGCCTCTCGAACATCTCAAAATCTGCAACCAACTTCGCAGCACTAAAGGGAGCCTACTATTTGTGTGGCAACCAAAAACTCCTACATTCAAAACCACTAGTAAGCCCACCATCTTCCTCTTCTCGAAAGACCACCCTCTACATTTCCCCAATATTTCTTTCAACTCTACTCATTTTGGTCCTTCACCAACCTCTAAGTCAATATCTTCCCAAAGTTCTCTGTGCGCTTCATCTGCCCCATTAGAAGCCTTCTCGAAGTTACCGCAATTAAGTTGTGTTATTTCAGCAAACTCGTGCAGAGAAAACCTCGTAGGACGAGCTCCAAATAGCACCCAAATCTCATACATCTTCTTAGTCACTAGTTGATTCATCAACAGGTATTGTATATGCCTACCTGTAAAGTTGAAGTCAGAATCTGCTAGTTTCAGAAAAACCCCTACGCAAGAGTTCTCTTTGATGTCTACGTATGCATCCTCACCAATACCCTTGATCATATTACTGATGTATTTTAGATTGCAGAAATGGTTGATGTTTCGATTCTTCATCACCTGTACACCGTGTGTGAGAAATTTCTTCAGGTACTTCTTGTCTGCCATATCTAAAGATGAAAGAAAACAAACGATAAGCATTATAAAACCCAACTCAACCAAACTACAACGCAACAATACATTCTTACAACCTAACTCTATTACACTACAAACCAACTCTATCTCTCTTAAATCTAACTCTATCACATGTCAGACTAACTCGACTACACTACAACCTAACTTTATTACACTACATACCAACTCTACCGCACACTACAACCTAACTCTATTACACTATATACCAACTCTACCACACGGAATCCAACTATACCGCATACTATAACCTAACTCTATTACACTACAAACCAACTCTACCTCTCTTAAATCTAACTCTATCACACGTCAGACTAACTCGACTACACTACAACCTAACTCTATTACACTACATACCAACTCTACCGCACCCTACAACGTAAATCTATTACACTATATACCAACTCTACCACACAGAATCCAACTATACCGCATACTACAACCTAATTCTATTACACTACAAACCAACTCTACCTCTCTTAAATCTAACTCTATTACACGTCAGACTAACTCGACTACACTACAAGCTAACTCTACTACACTATAATCCAACTATACCCCCTACTCTCTCTCT
>JAKUCM010003304.1:0-16597 GCA_023374145.1 Lepidium sativum
AACTACGGCATTGCCTGACCCTCTGGGCAAAGGATAAGGTATAATTTTTTTTCTCTTAAGTTTTAATGTCTCACAGATCCGAAGGGCTTTGTAAATCTTACATTGCTCATTTTAGTATTTCAATGTGATGCATGCTTCAGGATGAAAATAATGAAGAAGTGCAAAGAAAACAAAAGAGCAGTTTCGTAAAGCTATCAGCTTGCTTTCTAGATGCCTCCAAAGCACAAGATTGCTTTCAAAAATTAGACCAAATGAGAGACACATCAACCTTTGATGCCTTAACTCTCCTGCTGGAGGAACTGACATCCTCAAGTGCCCAGATTATTAGAGTAAGTCCAAAATTTTCTGAGCATCAGAGAGATTATTTGCTAATGTGTAATTTATGCTCAATTTCTTCACAGTTCATGAAATATTCTTTGAACCATCTACTTTATCATGAATATTCTACTCTTTTCCATTCGTGATGTATTCTATGATGCATCATTGTAGTAGTATCACTGTATTAGCATGAGTATTTTACAGGAAATGCATTAGTATTCAGAATGAAGAACTGTCCATGATGGATATATTGAACTTTTCTATACATTAGAGTGGTGATCATTTTCTCCTTCTTTAATTTTAATTTTCAGGAAAAGTTCCTCAAGACAATTGATGCTAAACATCCTCTTTCGGAGTTCCTGCATATACTTTCTACAAGATGCTCACCTACGATATTCAGCTCAGAGCATGTTCAGTGTCTTCTGAATCAGCTTTGTCGCAGTTCCTCTGCTAACACGCAATTGAAAGCTCCTTCCATCAAACTTCTTCTGGTAAGGACAGATGTTGAGAAACATGCTGGCATCCTCTGATTATTGTTCTTTTATTTATATATTTATTTTTACTCTTGATATCTGTTCTTTGTTCAGATTAGGTATTCCGTTTTAAAACATCATTCTTGCGTATACATTAACATTATGTATGTATCGGCTTCAAATATTTAAATGTGACCCTTTCACTGATTTCCCAAATTAGGTTATCCTCAAGATGTTCCCTTCTTACCTGAGAGGTTCAGAAAAACAGTTTCTAAAGCTGCTAGAGGAGAATGATTCAGTTGCTGACGAGCTAATTGAAGCTTTATCAAAGGCAGCTCCTTATATTTCTGTCAACTTTAGGTAACCTCTGCAGCACTTACAATGAGTTTGTCAGTATAATCCACCATCCTGTTTGTTTTGGAGCCCTGGTAGGTAGCCAGAGTGTAATCTGGACTGCTAGAGCTACTGTTTTATTTACACTGATTTATGACATCTTTTAAAAACGTTCAGCTAGTTGGAGGACATATATAGTATGTTAGTTTAGCTAAAGCAAAAGTTATGCTAGAAAAATCTGTTATGATGGCAATTTTTAAATTCATGTTTTGTAATTTTTAATATTCTTTGCTGCAGTAGTATATATTTTTCCAATGGTTAATAAAAGCTCTTTGATGCAAAAATAATTTGAGAAGATTCGACACAATACACTAAACATATTAATATAAATCACGTTAAATTTTTAATATAGTAATTACGTTTTTTTCGGATTTATTAGATGCTTTTACTTCGTTTCAGATACTTTTTCTTCTTAATCATGGTTTATCATTAACATACCTAGACTACTTTTTTTGGATTAATGAAAAAGACAACGGTTTGGCTTTGCAGTGACTATTACCCTGTTCTGGAGAAGGTGTGTCTGGAAGGTACTCGTTCTCAGGCAAAATGTGCGGTTTCTGCCACCGCTTCATTGGCCGGAGCATCTGATAAATCTGTATTTTCTGAATTATGCGAGGTTTATTTTTCTGCAACCTGTATATTTGTTTATTACCTTTTCTCCACAGTTACTTGTTCACATATGGATATCCTAGATTGAAGGCATTTATGTAAATAGTATGTAACTAGCTTAGGGAAATCCCTCGTGTATAACTTTATTGTGCTTTAAAGTCTCCGAAACTTGGTGAATAAAATTATTGGAAATGATGATGTGACAATGATTGTTGGGATCATAACTATGTTAGACAGTCTGTTCTGTGCGCATATCTTCCACAGTACTCCGCTTTGATTTGTGATATTTGTTTTTCATAGAGAAAACTAAGTGCTGCCATTGATTATTATTCTTTCCCGTTGCTCAGATGCTCATAGATTCTTTGCTGTGTGGACGAAACATTCCAACAACTTTGCAATCTTTGGCTTGTGTCGGGCGATATTCTGTTTTTGGCATTTGACAATATATATGAAGATGTCAGCAGCTACGTATATCAGGTTTTTCAAGTAAGTGGCAAGAGGTGCTATTCTTCAAAAGTAAAATGGAGATTTCCAGCTAGTTCTTTGTTTTTTTAGCTTTTTTAATTTCTGATGGCTATAATCATAGGAAGAGGCATCTGACAGTGAACCTCCTTGTGATCAGTCTTCTGGTTGTTGCAGCTCTTGCAAGCTAAAGGCAAGTGCTGGAGAAAGAAATTCTTATACTTCCAGTTTATTAGTCAGTGAGAATATGAACTTTAGCATTTAATCCAAAGTGAAACAAGTGGGCAGTTGGTAAATGCTTCTGCTCAACATTGGTGCAGTTATATGTGTACTTTGGAAGAAGTTCAGCATTTTCATACTTTACTGCAGAGTTTTTAAGAGTAATGCTGCTGCATGTAGCAATACCCAATAGGTGTCAATCACATTATTGTTAAGAATGTTGCTATTCCTTTATTAGCTAGACAAGAATTTGATTGTAAGCCTTGAAAATTTAAGATTTATAGTCTGGGATAAATGCAACGAAGTTATCAAACTTTGATAACAATTAGGTATGTTCAGTTTTGACTTACTATTATTTCTGGCAGATGTATGGGCTCAAAGCACTAGTAAAAAGTTTTTTGCCTCGCCATGGCCAAGTCAAAAGGAAAATAGATGACTTGTTAAACATTTTGAAGAAAACACTAAAATCACAAGGCCAAGATGGCATCAAATCATGGTACGTTCTTTTGGATAAGTTATGCAAATCAATTATGTGGTAGCAAGCTTTATGAGCTTTCACAATACCATTATCAGTTTCTCTTGGAAAATTACTTATCCTTGCCGACTTCTCATATGATCAGACATACTTATTTGCTCTTGAAATTTGTAGCGAAGACACAGGGACTAATGTTAGACTGGCTGCTGCTAAAGCTGTTCTATCGCTTGCAAGGAAATGGGACCTTCATATTTCTCCTGAAATTTTCCATCTTACAATTTTGATGAGAAGGTAAGTGACTTCCATTTTGCACAACAACCAACCAATTTAATAGAAATTCTTGAATATTATTCTAAATGGATAATTTTTACTGCTCGTTTTTCAACTTGTGTCTTTGTTAATTGATGGCAAGTCATGAGTCAACTGTTACAGTGGCTACGTACTGCATCCTGCATTTATTGTAACTTATGAGAGTATTTATCCTTGCTTGTAGGAAGTATCCAAACGTAACTCTAATTTTAGGCTTGGGTTTATGGTAATATATTCCTGAAAAAGGGTGTGCTTTAGTAGTGAATTTTCCATGTTAGAGCCGTAAGGTCAGTCTGGCTTAAAATTGCTTCGTTTTGGTTTCTTTTACCGGATATTTGTGCTTATTTGGCTTATAATTGCTTCCTTTCCGTTGTCTTCTGCCAGGATTCCAACGTCTCTGCTACCAGGACTTTTCTCACCAAATTACACAAGCTATCAACGGAACAGATGATACCCAGTAGATATGCATGTGCTTTTTCGTTTTCCATGTCTAGTCCAAGCAGAGATCTGCAAGATGATGTAACTTTCATGCTCCTCACTTTAAAATGGTAATATTAGATTGTTTAAACCCTTTAGGCTCTCTGAGAAATTTTTCTATCTCTTTGTTCAGTCAATTAGATACATCAATGGTTTTGTCAACAATTCTACACGAGAAGCTCGGGCATGTCGGGATTTTGATCAAGGGGAATCACTCATTGATAGTCCAGCTTACATTATTGTGCTCCTGATCCATGTTCTTGCACATGACCCAGAATTCCCTTCAGAAGACTGCACGGACGAGCATGTCTATGCTCGGTTTTGTGGGTAATTGCTTTGTTCCTATTACTTTGGTGGTTGGTTTCATTTTTAAATTTAGTTCTCACTTTTTCCCTTTCGCAGCCCTCTGTTCTCGGTCATAAAGGTGCTACTTAGTATCAACAATAATGGATCTACTATCAAGGAAACTGCCCCCTTTCTTGTTTTGTATATTTCGTGCAATTAAAAGAGCTGAGGATGCTGCTGATTCTTGTAAAACACATGTAAGTGTGGCGTAATAACACTGAATAACACAGATACATTTTTACAATTCATAAGCTTAATATAGATATGCTTTGAACTGTAGAGGCTGCACATTCTAGCTGATATTGGTTACTCAGCTATTAACACAATAACTAGTATGGTGGTCACTTCTCCACAAGCTCCACGATCAATTTTGCTGCCATCAGCGTTATACAAATTGAGCGTCACTAGCATGACAGATAAACAGGCAAGTCCTGCATTGTGTCAATATTGCTCTTGTATGACGGAAACTAACATTTTTTATTTTGTAAATGCATTTTGCAGAACAATGCCGAGTCTCATACCCGAAATGCTTTGGAACAAAGTTTCATTGAAATAGTTGTTCGTATATTCCAATCCCAGATCTCCCTGGTATATCAACTCTGCAACATGTTACTATCCTTTTACCATATTGCCTGCTTAACTTATGCTATGTAAGCTTTCCTTTTTCTGATCTTGTTTTTTTTGCCAACCTGAACTCATTTAAAGTATGATCAAAGGTGTCAAGAAGATGGTCCAGCAGCTGCTTTCGAGGATAAAGTTTTGCCTTCAATATTGGGAAAACAAATTGAGACCTCAGTGACAGGTTCAACCAACTCCAGCAAGAACAACTCAAAGTGTAGCAGGAAGCGAAGTCATTTGGGATTGCATGAAAAAAATGCTATTTCCAGAGAGGAGGAGAATGCTTCTTCAAAAAGGTGTAAAACAGTAGAGGAGGCAAAACATATTTCTTCTAATTCCTCATCTTTGAGGATAGTTGAGTCAGATATTCCTACAAAGAAGCTAGAAAGACACAGTAGTCGTTCGAAGGAAAGTGCTGAAACAAGTATATCTGCTTTAAAGGTAACTTCAAAACTATATACTAAATTTTTATATAACTATCGATAATTTCCTGTGATACCAGCTAATGATTGCCACAGGATATCAGCAATCGCGGTGAAGAAATCATTGGGCAGCGGATTAAATTACTCTCCCCCACTGATGGATGGTAGAAAATTTCTTATAGTTGACCAAATATATGCTGGAGTGTCTGTAATTGTTTGTCTTTTTGACAGTTTCTATCCGGGCACTGTTGAGAGGTTTAATTCTAAAAGCAACTTTCACAAGGTATGCCTGTAACTTCCGAGCCCATGCTGTTCTGTTTTTTTCGTTGATGACTCTTCATCCAATCTTCACCATATTAACTCAATATAGAAATTAATTATCAATGGTGTATACTTATATTATAATTTCATAATGCGAGTCATTCTTCATTGTTGTGGCATATGATTAGATGATTGGCAAGACTATAAGTCATGTTCCTGTATCTTCCTTTGTATTAATTTCAGAAGGCATTGCATTCCTGTAGATTTTGAACGTGCTTTTTGAGTTTCTTTTGATGAAACTCATGGTATAAAGGCACAATTTTTTTACTTAACTAAACAGTTCTATGAGTTGTTTATGGTCCAAGTGGATCCTTTAGGACTTTAATAACGTGTATTTGTACTTGTTTTTTTTCCCTTGGTCCCTTCTCTGCCTTTTTTCTGCTGCCCTAAATGCCATGGACTTCCATTTTACTTTATTTCAGATTATGTTTTATAATGGTGATGTTGAATTGGTTTGCTTGGATAGCGAGAGCTGGGAAACCCTGAGCCATGAATCCTTAGGACAACAGGTAATTGGAATACTTGATATGTTATTCATGATTCAAGTGCTTACCATCTGGGAACCCAGAATGAACTTGACTCCAGAACAATAGTGTAACATGTTTATTTAACTTTTCGTTGTATAGGAAATATTGAGAAAGGAGACGAAATCTTTTGGTTTTGGGAACTGGTGAGTTACAATCAACCAACTGTCTTTGAACTGCTGCATCTCTGATTGCATTAAGCAACTTATGTGATTGATGGTTTCTAACCAAAAAAAGAAAAAAGAAACTTGCGGTTGAGGTTCATTTCCCATGTCATCTCTGTGTGCAAAGATCTGACGAGAATGCTTTGCTTTCTGCAGCGTCCCTAAAATTACTCAGACACATGCAAAGAGTAATGCCAAAAAGCAGAAAACTACAACAAAGCCGCAGAGCAAAAAACTGCCTACCAAATTGAATCTTCCAACTGGTAAAGTAGTGCAAAATTCTCAACTGTTTCGCTCTTTTTCTTAACACTTGTTCAAATTCAACTTGGGGTGTTTGGCTCTATCACGATGAATGATTCGCATAGGAATTGCAATTTTGTTCACGTTTGGTTTGGTTGTACAAAGCGTTCTCTTATGGATTTGAAATTTAACAAAGACTTCCATGTTTCATGATGTCCACAAACACAGTGAAAGGAAATTCGATTTCAGGAGAAGCATCCGTTTCAAAAGTGACCAACGCAAGTGAGACCATTGTAAGCCTCCTCTTTTTTTCACTATGAAAGTTTTTGTAATTTACATTAAGAGAACCATTTTTTGTTTCTTTTTTTTTTCTTTCTACTGGTAGTATGCATTCTAATCATAATTTTGATCAGAATGCTATTGGTCATAATCTGAGGTTCTTGCTCACTTTTCAGGGACTCGGAAGAAGTCGGAGACAGATAGGAAGATAAATTATGCTCCCTAACAATGGAGTCAATCCCAAAATATATGTTTATAAATTTAAGTGTACAAAATAAAAAGACCCAAAAAACATGTCAATTTCATTTTCAAACTAACCTAAACTCAACTATAATCATCCTAATTGCTCCAGTTATCATTTATATTAGTTGGAATTATCTCTACATTATCTTGAGTTTAAATGCAGTTAGATTGGTTGTGAAATCAGGTTTGAAATTGAGTATTTGAGCATTTCGTGCAATATGATTTGGCGTACCAACTGGAAGAGTTTTTTTTGCATGGCCTTTGTCAGATTGACGTAACACATAACACATCCAACGGTCATGATCATCTCCACGTGTATGGATTAATCCTCTTAAAATTAATAACTATATTTTTATTCTTCTGATTCTTCGTTTCGTCTTTCCGCCTCCACAGTCCTCTCGACGTCTCCGCTAAAAGACCACTATACCCTTTTCTCTGTCCTCTAAATTGGACATTCGCTGTCTGCTCTTTCTTTTCCGACGACGTCTCCGGTTTCGTTTTGCTTCCTTTGATCACGGTAAATTTCATTTTCTCTCCTTCACTTTTCCCATTACATTTGTTTTATCGAAATTTGTTTTTTCTTTAATCTCTCTTAATGCTTGATTAGTGTGTACTAGTCTCGCTCATTCTCAGATCTTTTGAATGTTGAACTCGTTTTGTTTGCGGATAAAACGAAATAAAAAATGCTTCTTTGTTCATGAGACTGTTTTACCTAATGAATGTGACTTACTTTGAGTTTGTTTGGTGAGATTTTGATTATGTTTGTTATGTTGTTCAATTTTGATTGCTTTGCTTGCAGGACGTGGTTTATTATTAGCCAAATAATTTTCTGTTTGAAGTGAAATCTTTTGGAAGATGATTCCTTATGCAGCTGGTGTCATTCTACCATTGGCTTTAACGCTTCTGGTTCGGAATTCGATGAAAGGAAAGAAAAGAGGTGTTAATGTTGATGTTGGTGGAGAACAAGGTTATGCCATTAGGAATCACAGGTTTACTCATCCTGTTAGTACACATTGGGAAGATATCTCGACATTACCAGAGCTCTTTGAGATTTCGTGTAAAACTCACGGCGATAGGTATTTCCTTGGCACCCGGAAACTAATCTCTAGAGAGATTGACACTAGTGAGGATGGGAAAACATTCGAGAAACTGCATTTGGGTGACTACGAGTGGCTCACTTTTGCCAAGACACTAGAAGCTGTGTGTAATTTTGCCTCTGGCCTGGTTCAAATTGGACACAAGACAGAAGAACGTGTCGCTATTTTTGCAGATACTAGAGAAGAGTGGTTTATTGCCCTACAGGTGCTTTCCTAATCCTTTTCTTTCTCTGCTTTTATTCCTTATGCACTGTTGATACAGTTATGACATTTTTTGTGTGATCAACTGTTACAGGGTTGCTTCAGGCACAACGTCACTGTGGTAACTATCTATTCATCTCTGGGAGAGGAAGCACTTTGTCACTCTCTAAATGAGGTAGTCCTCGCTTCTCTTCTCTGTTTTCTCTCTAATATGGCGGCCTAAATCCATGTTGTATATGTTCTATGGCTGTTTATGTCCTAATTGTTTCTGGTATTTTGAATATACTGTAACGTAAGATGTTCACATAGAGTGGAATGAGCGTTATGTTAGCATGCGATTAGTTTTTATTTATTTTTGTATATGCTTTCCTTTTCATATATTCATGACTCCTTTTCTTTACTTTCCAGACAGAGGTCACAACTGTAATATGTGGTAACAAAGAATTCAAAAAGCTAATGGACATAGCTCAACAGCTTGAAACTGTTAAACGTGTGATATGCATGGATGATGAGTTCCCATCTGATGTGAGCAGTAATTGGAAGACGACTTCATTTGCTGATGTACAGAAACTTGGCCATGAAAATCCTGTCGACCCTAATTTTCCTCTTTCAGCAGACGTTGCTGTTATAATGTACACAAGTGGAAGCACTGGACTTCCCAAGGTTAGAAGAGTTTCCAAACCAGTTTACTTTTATGTTTGTTGCTTCACAGTAAAATTTGTGTCTATGGGTCTCGAAGCCTGTTATCAGCTAAAACCAGAATAAAGAAATGTATTCTCAGTTAATTGTAATTGGTTTTGCAGAATTTCAAATCTGATTTTCCCACTTTCCAAATTGTGTAGGGTGTTGTGATGACGCATGGTAATGTCCTAGCTACAGTGTCAGCTGTGATGACAATTGTTCCTGACCTTGGAAAGAGGGATATATACATGGCATATTTACCTTTGGCTCATATCCTTGAGTTAGCAGCTGAGGTATTTCAAAATTTTATTTCTCAATATGTCCGTTCAGCAGTTCCACGTTCAGATTTTTTGAATATGCCTGATATCACTGTTGTAGAGCGTAATGGCTACTATTGGGAGTGCTATTGGATATGGGTCTCCTTTGACGCTCACGGATACTTCAAACAAGATAAAGAAGGGTACAAAAGGAGATGTCACGGTACTAAAGCCCACTATAATGACAGCTGTTCCAGCAATCCTTGATCGTGTCCGGGATGGTGTTCGCAAAAAGGTTTGTGCATGTTAGATACACATTGAATTTTTTTGGCTAGCTATCCTCTGCTAAAGCAGTTGAGTCTTGGTCTTCTAGTTGTTGAATTGATAGCAGCCATCTCCCAGCAACCAAGATGTGCTAAATATTTTGTCCTCTTGTGAGATGAATCTTATACTTGATTTAGCACTGACTATGTATGACCATCAGGTTGACGCAAAGGGAGGATTGTCAAAGAAATTGTTTGAATTTGCATATGCTCGGCGATTATCTGCAGTCAACGGAAGTTGGTTTGGAGCCTGGGGATTGGAAAAGCTTCTATGGGATGTGCTTGTGTTTAGTAAAATTCGTGCGGTCTTGGGAGGTCGAATTCGTTATCTGCTCTCTGGTGGTGCCCCTCTTTCTGGCGACACTCAGAGATTCATTAATATATGCGTTGGGTAAAGACATCCCTGAATATTTCTTTAAGGCTTAGGGTGGCTTTTTGTTCCTTTGCCATTCTAGGATCTAACGCTCTGATACTCCTCAGGGCTCCAATTGGTCAGGGATATGGGCTCACAGAGACTTGTGCTGGTGGAACCTTCTCTGAGTTTGATGACACATCTGTTGGCCGTGTGGGTGCTCCACTTCCTTGCTCTTTTGTAAAGGTAACCTTTTTTACTTGATATATCCCATCTTAATGGTTTATCAATTTGTATGTCGTTGTGTCTTATGATCATTATCTTATACCTTGTTTCAGCTAGTAGACTGGCCAGAAGGCGGGTATCTAACCAGTGATAAGCCAATGCCCCGTGGTGAAATTGTAATTGGTGGTTCAAATATTACGCTTGGGTATTTCAAAAATGATGAGAAAACTCAAGAAGTATACAAGGTGTAAATCAACTTTATGTTTCTGCAATGTTTACATTAATTGGTTGGTTTTGTTTTTTCTCTAACACGTTTATACACTGCAATTTTTGAAGGTTGATGAAAAGGGGATGCGGTGGTTCTACACAGGAGACATTGGACGATTCCACCCTGATGGTTGCCTCGAGATAATAGACCGGAAAAAGGATATCGTTAAACTTCAACACGGAGAATATGTCTCCTTGGGCAAAGTATAGCCTCCGCAAACTTAAAATTAACTTCACTCAGGTCTCCAGATAAGCTTATTAACAGACTCTTTTTTGGCAGGTTGAAGCAGCTCTCAGTATTAGTCCCTATGTTGAAAACATAATGGTTCATGCAGATTCATTCTTCAGTTACTGTGTGGCTCTTGTGGTTGCATCCCAACAAACACTTGAAGGTTGGGCCTCAAAGCAAGAAATAGAGTTTGCAGACTTCGAAGAACTTAGCGTGAAAGAACAAACAGTGAAAGAAGTCTATGCGTCTCTTGTCAAGGTATGTTCATCCCCAAGTTCCTGATAACGCGATTTGAGTCCCCCAATCAGTACCTTAGGATATATGTACTGTGTTTTGCAGGCGGCTAAACAATCACGATTGGAGAAGTTTGAAATACCAGCAAAGATCAAATTGTTGGCATCACCGTGGACACCAGAGTCAGGCTTAGTCACTCAAGCTCTAAAGCTTAAAAGAGATGTAATTAGGAAGGAGTTCTCTGAAGATCTCACCAAGTTATATGCCTCCTAAAATATTCTTCTTCTTCTTCTTCTTCTTCGCAATTAGACGGATCACAACAGAAAAACAAAGTTATTACTCTTACACAACATCTGGTTTTCTTCCACTCTTTCTGGGTATCATCAAGCTTTGGGGCCTAATTCTCATACAGCTCAGTGAGCTTCTCCCAAACCAAGGCAATTATTGCCAAGTCATAATGTCTTTGTCTTGAAGCCAATTGTTGGTTGTTTTTTTTTTGGGACTCGACGAGATAGCGACAAGAGGAAGAAGACTATGAATTGTTCTGTAGAGTGAAAATAAAGCTATCTAACTGACTAAAAACAATTAAACAAACTAAATGGGTGAGAGTAGGAGTTAATAAATTACTCGACATTGAAATTAGTGTATAAAACATTGAGAAAAGAAGCTCTCTTCCCTTGATTCTGAATTCTAAATAGTCTTATGGGCGATGTTTTGTTTGATCAGTATAAAATATTTCGGAGGTGATAGTCATAGTAGCATCAGACAACTCAAAAGTATTGAAGATTGGTAAGTTTTTTTTAGACTATCCTTTGAAGACTTTCGATCATTTCAAGAGTTGATTTCGCAGTTTCATTTTCTTGTATCCTCGAGTTTTGAATCATAAATGAATTTTTTTGTCTACTGTAGAAATATATATATATATATATATATATTGTGTAGATTATTCGTCATCCCAACATGCTTCCTTCACTATTTTAACGAAAATTTTAAGTTGGCTAAAAATAATAATTAGTAAAGCCAAAGTAGTATAATTCATATTTTGCGAAAGGATTTGGCAGAGAATTGTTCCACGGGATAAATTTGTCGCTTTCTTCTCTTGACCGATATTAGTTGGTACTTCTGTGTGGTGAAGATGGAAACGGAGGTGTAGAAACGTCTTTGCCGTGAATGGTAAGTGCTGAGATCGGAGTAAGTTCATAAAAGATACATCTTTGGAAGGTCCATCAAGTAATGTTGAAGTCTCACCGTTAGGGAAGTGGATTAGACTTAACACGAGCGACGTTTAAAAACGTAATCCGGGTTTAGCTGGAACGAGAAGTATATTAAGGAATAGTGAAGGATTTTGGTTACAGTGTTTCTCGGTAAACATTGTTGTTTGCTCTGCAGTTCTGGCTGAACTTTCAGGAGTCTATTATGGTCTTTTTGTTAACTTGGGAGATGAAGATTTTGTTGTTAGAATTGGAAGTGGATTCATAGTAGGTTTTCTTACAAAAAGGATTGAGGATTTCCATTTTTTTTCCTGCTACGTCTGTACTACAACTTTATGAAAAAGAGTTGGTTAGTCCGAATTAACATATGCATTAATTATCTGACAGATGGGTTAGCAAATCATGCGTTAGATTTCCATTTTTTTGAGGTTGTTCATTGTTAATTTCTGAAGATGTCGAGACAGTCTTGCATTCGTAATCTATTATTTCGTAACTTTAAATTATTTATGAATAAATTGGGAGCCAGACAGTCTCACATAATTGTTCCAATTTTCGCATTATCCCAAATAAGAGTCAGATTTTTAACAATGACAAATCGAGCTTGCAAAACTCCAAAAGCACGCTCTACATCTTTAGGGCAAGCTTCTTGATGGGTGGCAAATAAAGATGCTTTCTCACTTTGTGGAAGTGAAATAGATTGGATAAACGAAGCCCATTTTGGATAAATTCCATCAGTGAGATAGTAACCCAGACGATATTCGTTCTCGTTGACTACATACCTCCCCCTCGGTGCTCAACCTTGTAAAATGTCATCAAAAACCGAAGAGCGATCAAGAATATTGATATCATTTAAATTTCCCGGAGGACCAAAAAACGCATGTCATATCCAAAGATCTTGGGAAGCAATTGCCTCTAAAACGCTCGTTGGTTTACCGAAACCACGAGAATATTACCCTTTCCAAGCAGTGGGGCAATTCTTCCACTCCTAATGCATACAATCGATGCTTCCCATCATGCCAGGAAATCTCTCCAATAATGAGTAGCCTTTGAAGATCTTCGGCGGTGGTTTTTCTTAGGTACTCATCTCCAAAGCAAAAAATGATTCCGTTAACAAAATGTTCCATGCACTTCATAGAAGTGGTTTCACCATTCCAGAGATATTCGTCAACTGCATCAGCCGCACAACCATATGCAAGGATACGAATTGCTGCTGTACACTTTTGTAGTCCAGAGAAACCGTACCTTCCGGTAGCATCTCTTTTTTTTTTAAAGAAAGGAATTTCAGTTGATAGCCGATCGACAATACAAATGAATAATGACTTATTCATTCTAATGCAACATCGGAACATAGGTTGCGTGAAAGTTGCATTTTCAGAAAAATAGTCGTTCCATAACTTGATGTGTCCTTCATGATGTCTTTCAATATGAATTCTTTTTTTCCTCTGTCTAGGAGCTGCTACACTATCATTGTAAGAGTACAAAGAAGTATTCAACGCTTTCGCTAACTCATCACGGGAAGACGAAGCCATATTGTATAGAAGAGAGAATGGTTATAAGAAGAGAGAATAATTTTCTTGTAATATGAGAGAATAGTTTCTTGTAAGAAGAAAGAATGGTTTATTGTAAAAGAGAGAATGATTTTTTTTTTGGAAGAGATAATGTCAAGAGGAAGAGTGTGATCATATTTATAATAGAAGAGAGAATTGATTATTTTTGTTACATAAATCGAGTATTGACAAATAATTCTTCACGAGATCAGACTTCTTTGTCCTTACACAAATAATACAAGAATAATACAACATACACACATCACATTACATGTTGAGTCCGTGAGTTTACTGAATCCGTTTGTCCTCTTTAGTTTAGTTCATGACCATATACATGTTGAGTCTGTGAGCAGTTGTTGTCCTTCTAAACAAAGAAACAAAAGCAAAGCAAAATCACAAGTTTATTAGCTTCAGTTTACACAATTGGCTTCCAAGCTTCCATTTGCTCTTTATAGCTTCACGATGATAAGCAAACGAAAACAAGCTTTCAATCAAAAACCCATGAATAAAAACGTATACTATAAACCATTCTACTATAATTAAAGTAGTTTGTGTGCAGAGTAAAACATTCTACTATAGTTAAACCATTCTACAGATTCATACATCAAAAACAATGACTCAAACTGATTAATATAATACATCAAAGACTCATACATAATAGATTCAACCAAAAGCGATTAAAAACAAATGCAAACTGAGAAACATACATCACAGATTCAAACGTAAGAGATTCAAAGCAAAATCTCTTTAATTAACTTCAGTTTAAGTTCTTCTTCAATTTCAGATAAAGGATTTGTTTTAGCTAGAATACATTCAAACAGTTTTTTGTTAGTTAGTTTATCATTCAAAGCATGTTCTTGTTGCTTCAAGGCAAAGTCCTTTTGCCTTACATCCCACAAACTCTGAATCCTTCCCAATACTTGATTTCCACCTTCAACAGTCCCTGAACTTATGGTTGTCCTCTTGCCTTTACTCTTGGCAGCCTTTACACCTTGTGGACGAGCTTCAGAAGCCTGAGACTCTCCTTCATCTAGGGAAGCTTCAGCTGAATGAATATTGTCGGATTCACCCTTTCTTCTTTTATTCTTCTCTGTTTCTTTATTAGGGTGTAGAGCACACCACTTCTGTTCATGTCTTAATGCTCTCCATGCGTGCTCTATGTTGAACTTCTTCTTGTAATCATTCTCATAAATCTGGTGTGCTAACTTAATGAGATCATCTTCATCCATACCACTTGCCAGCTGAGTTGTTGCAACTTGATGAGATCCGACAAACTTACATGTACTCTCATTTATCTTTGACCACCTCTGTTTGCATTGCCCTGACTCTCTCTTTTTTAGAGGAGAAACATTTGGACTTGCAGCAAAATATGTTGCAATCTGTTTCCAGAATGCTTCTCCTCTTTGCTCATTCCCTACAATGACATCTTTGCTTGTGTTTAACCAAGCATATATCAAGATCAAATCTTCTGTGACTGTCCATGGAATCCTCTTGCTAGCTGTGGGGTTTTCACCTTGGGAGCTGAAGAGAGGGACTTCATATTCACCAAGGACAGAACTTGGTGATGGCATGTCATAGGTACCTGGCTGAATGAATGTGGAATTTTGTTGACTACTTAAAAGCTCCATGAAGCCTGTGACCGAGTTATCAAAGGGATTCATTTAGGGTATGTTTGAGTTTTTAAGAGTTGTGTTGACAGATTAGGTTGAAGGTTAATTTTATAACCTCAAAAGTTAAGTTGAGAGTTAATTCATCTACCAATTGTGGTTAGCATTAAATGAGATACTTAACTCTATAACTCTAAAAAGCATTCAACACGCACAACAAACAAAGACACACAAGTTATAAACTCAACTCAACTCAACTTAATTGAACTGACACGAGACACCAATCATTATTAACTCAACTCAACTTAGTTGTACTTGACTCTTTCTTCTTAATATTTAGTTTGCACATAACTAGCAACTAGTGTTTATTAATGGCTCCTCTTAATTATTATTTTACTAGCTAAGCAATAAAAGTTTGTTAAACCTAATTATAATATATATATATATATATATATATATATTATCACGAGTTGATATGTTTATGAACAAGTTGCACTACCAACTTAGTGATAGATGAATCTGAAATTAATTATCTCCTATGTTAGATATTAACGCAATAAAGTACTCAAACATGCCTCTACTTACCCTAATTAGAGGGTTAACAACGAATCCAACACTTTTCCCTAAATCTAAAAACCCCTAATTTCCAAAATCTGACGAACCCAAAAATCTAATTTCAAAATCAAATCAATGGAAACTAACCGAAACTAATGATTTTACATAATAACAACTTCATTCGATTTCTAATTACCCCGAATTTGACTCCGCAAACGAACTTCTCTCCCGATTTCAAATGAACTTCTCTCCTGATTTGTGAACAAAACGCGCCAGAGATAGCTGCAGACGGTGGAGATGGTAAGACTACGGTGTCACTACCAATAGCCGGTGATACAAGCCCAGAGATCCCTTTGAATAGACTATTTCGCTCATTTTCGAGAGATTTGTCGCGAAAGAGAGATGAGACAGAGAGACGAAAAGAGAGAGAAAAAAAATTAAATGAACGGGTTTCGTTTTTTTTTCCTTCTTCTCTATTTCTTCTTCGACCAATTACAAGACGCCACGTTAGCGTCTCTTAAAAACGAAAATCGTTTCTTATTAAGAAACATCATTAAGCTTTTAATTTCTTTTACATTTATTTATAATGTCTTTTAAGCTAAAAACCTCCTTAAAGACCACCGATAATGGTGGTCTTAATCCCATTCTTAATTAACCCTTCCGTTACAACTTCCTTAATTTGAATTCAAACTTTCTTTTTCTAAACAAAATTACAGTTAGGATTTGAAAAAATCAAATTCTTATGTCAAAATTTCAAATTGAGTGGTACACTCGTTTTAATTCGTCACATAATATATAACCAAAATTTGTATTCTCCTAAAAAAAAAGCTGAAAAGCAAGATTTTAATGTTTGGGTTCACAGCTCCACATACAGAACCATCACATGCTTTCTCTCTCCACCTTTTGAATTCAAGAAGAAA
>JAKUCM010003305.1:0-33223 GCA_023374145.1 Lepidium sativum
AATTGACGCATTGCGATATTATGAACATGTTTTCTGAATGTTGTAGTGCCAATCGATTTCGTGAATAGATCTGTTGCATTGTCTGCTGAACGAATATATTGAATATTCACTTCTTGATTTTTTCTCGAGTTCTCGTGTGTAAGAGAAAATTTTTGGGAGAAAATGCTTTGTCGGTCTCTCTTAATATAACCTTCTTTGAGTTGTGCAACACATGCAACATTGTCTTCAAACACTTTTGTTGGTTTTTTTTATTTATGACTACTCCACTTGCTTCTTGTATATGTTGGGTCATAGATCTGAGCCACACGAAGTTTATACATGTTTCATGAAGTGCAATTGTTTACAACATGATTTGAGGAAGTAGCAACCATAGTTTGCTTTTGGGACGCCAAAAAATTGCAGTGCATGCAATTGTGAAAACATATCCGGTTTGTGATCGAGCTATATGTGGGTCTGATAAATAGCATGCATATGCAAAGCTAACTAAAGCGACCACTAGAACTTATATTATATAATAATCTCAAATTAGTTGTTCCCTGGAGATAACAGAATATATGTTTTATTCATTCCAGTGTATGCGTGTAGGTAATGAGCTATATCTTGTAATCAGATTTGTAGTGAATGATATACGTGGTCAAGTGCAATTTGCAAGATACATGAGTCGACCAATGATGCTCATATAAGGTACTCCAGTGATCTATTGACTATTAGAGTACTCAAAAGAGTCGGTTTATCCATATAAAAGCGTTTTAAGATCCTTTTTGTATAATTCATTTGATGTACGAAAATTCCAATCTGAAGATGCTCGATCTGGAGTCCAAGACATAATTTTGTCCGTCCAAGATCTTTCATCTCAAATTTTTTCTTCATATGAGTTCATGTCTCATCAATTTCCTTTTGAGTTCCAATTATATTTAAGTCATCAACGTATACAACAATAATCACAAACCCATATATAGATTTCTTAAAAAAGATGCAAGGACATATTGCATTGTTGGTATATCCTTTACTCAACAAATATTCACTTAAGCCATGCGTCCTAATTTTTTTAATCCTTAAAGTGGTCGTTGTAATTTGACTAAACATATTTTCTTGGAGTTTTAGCTCAATGCTTCAGACATTTTTAGTCCTTTTGGGATTTTCATATATATATATATATATATATATATATATATATATATATATATATATATATATATGCATTGTCAAGTGATCCATATAGATATGCTGCAACATTCATTAGATGCATTTCTAGATTTTTAGAAGCTGCTAATATCATAAAAATCTGAAGGTAATTTCATCCATTACCAAGGAATATATTTCTTCATAATATATTCCCGGTCTTTGAAAAAATCCTTTGGCAAAAAGTTGTGCTTTATATCTTGTTACTTCATTCTTCTCATTTCTTTTTGGAACAAAAACTCATTTATATCCAAAAAGTTTTACATGTTCACGAGTTATTACAAAAGGTCCAAAGACTTTTATTTTGTTTAGGGAGTTTAATTCAGTTGTCATGGCTAGTTTTCACTTTTCCTAATCACATATTCTATGGCATTTTAATATAGATTTTTTTTTCTGGACCATCACTGTCATTATCAATTTCTTTTGATACAGAGAATGAGAAAATTCCATAATCATCTTCTATTTTACTTCTAACCCAAATATTTCCGTTTTATGCATAGTTGATGGAAATCTCATTTGTTTCTCTATTTTCATCTTCAGGACTTTTCTCTGCATAATTTGGTTCTTCTAGACCATTTTTATTTAATTCTCCGAAGCTCTTTTTCTTTCAGGGATTTTTATCTTTTGATCCCATTGGTCTCCCTCTTTTTAATTGAACCTTGGGTTCATTTGTTACGTTTCCACCATTTTGTTCTTCTGGAACAGTAACTCTTGATGGAACATTCACAGCGAGTATATATGACTTAGTCACCCTTTTTGTATCGGTGAATGTATATGGTACTTGATTTGCCATATTTTGTAAATACACAATTTTTTAAAGTTTCCAATCACATTGTTTCGTAGGATGATCAAGGTGCCGCAACGACGGTGTGTACCATGTGATGTCTCTTGGAGCTTCTTTAGTTTCTCCCCTTAATGCTGGAAATTCATCTTGATTAAAATGATAATCGGCAAAACGTGTTGTAAACATATCACCAGTTTTTGGTTCCAGATACTGAATTATAGTTGGTGATGTATACCCATTATATATTCCCAATCTCATTTGTGGTCCCATTTTTGTTCTTTGTGGTGGCGCTATGGGAACATAAATTGCACACCCCAAAACACGGAAATGAGATATATCTGACTTCTAGCCAGATGTTAATTGTAATGGGAAGTATTTATTATATGCACTTGGTCTTATTTGAATTAGTGACGTAACATGCAAAATTCCATGACCCCATATTGAAATTGGGAGTTTTGCTCTCACTATAACGGTCTAGCAATAATTTGTAATCGTTTGATTAAAGACTCAGTCATGCCATTTTGTGTGTGAACATGTGGGACTAGTGTTCAACATCTATTCCCAATAACATACAATAGTCATTGAAGGCTTATGAAGTGAATTCACCAGCATTATCAAGTTTTACCTTCTTTATTATATGATCAGGAAATTATGCACTCAACTTGAGTAACCCCCACCTTAGGTATATCAAACTTAAGATTGTTGTTGTTTCAGCTCGCTTTCAATTAAGCAAGGTGGTAGAACCACAGAATGTTGACTCGAGTAGCCCTCTTCACGCCAATGGCTAGGAATGGCCACACAAGTGTGATGGAAATCACTTGATAAACCAGTTTGATCCCATGGATATGACACACCAAGAAAGATCGAAAAGTTCACAAAGAACAAAAAGAGAATCACTCTCAAATTTATTGATAAAAAGTTGGATCCTCACAAATGAGAATTATATGAGTTTATAAAGAAAAGAAAGGACTCTCTAGATTCCTCTAAACTTATTGAATGTCTTAAATATGAAGAGTAAAGACTATTAAATAAATGACAAGTAAATGTCACAATTTACTGTGACTTGAATGAGAAGGACTCTTGAACTTTTGGCCTCTAAAATATCTTTTAGTCTTCCAAATTCGTCACTATTCATTGGCTGGACATTAAAACTTGATTTAGGACTTCTCTTGGACTTGTAGAAGGCTCAAAGTGGTTTGGACTTGGCAAGTATATAGTCCAATGAATTCCTTATGTTGTTCTTTGTCCAAAAGGCCTTGAATAAGTCCACAAATGCTCTCTTTGATTTGTTTAGCCCGTGATCTTGTAATTGGACCGGCTGGAATCTCCAAACCTCTCTCGTGATCTTCATTGCTTAGCTCCAAGTTCTCAAGTCAGAAATGTTAAAGCTAGATATGATTTTATACTCACTTGAAAAGTCTATCTTGTAAGCGTTTTCATTGATCTTTTCCAGGACTTGAAATGGCCCGATGGCCCTTGGCATTAGCTTAGACTTCCTTTGAGCTATAAACTGTTCTTTCTTCATGTGAACCCAAACTAAGTTTGCGGGTGTAAAGCTTTTCTCACATGTTCCTTTGTTGGCTTACTTTAAATATTGCTTAGTCTTTTGCTTAATGTTAAGCCTCGTCTTTTCATGAAGTTTCTTGACCATCTTAGCTTTCTTTTTCCCATCTACTCGAATGCCCTATACACTTACAATAAAGCCTAGAAACAGAAGATTATCCAAACAAAATGTACACTTTTTCAAGTTAGCATATAGCTTTTCCTTTCTTAGTACACCTAAAATCGATTTCAAATGCTCACTGTGCTTTTCCAAACTTTTGCTAAATACCAAAATATCATGAAAGTAGACAACCACAAACAAACCAATAAAAGGTCTCAAAACATGGTTCATTAACCTCATGAACGTGTTGGGTGCATTAGTTAATCCAAAAGGCATGACTAACCACTCATAAAGATCATGTTTTGTTTTAAAAGTTATTTTCCATTCATCACCCTCTTTCATTCGAATTTGGTGATATCCACTCTTAAAATTAATTTTAGAAAAGACACAAGAACCATACAACTCATCTAACATATCATCTAAGCGAGGAATTGGGTGTCTATACTACTTACCCTGATATTATTGATGGATCTACATTCAACACACATGCGCCAAGTTCCATCCTTCTTAGGAACTAGTAAGATGGGTACGACACATGGACTCATGCTCTCACGGATATATCCTTTCTCCATCAGCTCACTCACTTGCCTTTGCAACTCCTTTGTCTCTTCCGGAGTGGTTCTATAGGCTGGACGGTTTGGAATGAATGCTCTGGGTACAAATTCTATTTGATGCTCAATCCCTCGGATTGGAGGTAAACCACTAGGGTTCTCATCTGGAAATACATCTCCAAAATCCTGCAACAAAGAAGAAAGACCACTAGGAAAACCGGGGTCAAGGTTAGTAGAACTTGTAAAGACCTCTTTGTACATAAGTACAAATATAGGCTGATGTGAAACCAAAGCTCTCTTTATCTCACTTGACCTCACAAAGAAATTTTGGTGTTTTCTCTCTTTTCTCTCTTTGTGTGTTTCACTCTTAAGCTCACTATTTTTTTGTGTTTCTCTCTCAATCTCACTCTCTTTCTGGTGTTTTGTGTTTGAGTCACTCATAGTTCTCTCCTCACGTTGCTCTAGAAGCAAATAATCTTGGTAGATTTCATTAAGAGTCATAGGAACAAGCGTAACCATTTTCCCTTATAACCAAATGAATGCTTGTTGGTGAAACCATCATGAACAACTTTCCGATCAAACTGCCATGGTCTCCCAAGAAGAATATGCCTAACCTCCATTGGCACAATATACAAATCACTTCGTCCTTATACTTCCCAATGCCTAAATGGAACCCCAACTCGGTTTGACACTTTGAGTTCTCCAAACTCACTTAACCATTGAAGCTTATACGACATGGGATGTTTTCGAGTAGTCAATTCCAGTTTCTCCACAGGTGTAGTTTTCGCCACATTCGTACAGCTCCCTCCATCAATTATAAGACTACACAGCTTATAAAGAACAAGACATCGCGTGTGGAATAGATTCTGACGCAACACGTTCTCCTCTAGTTTACCTTGCACACTCAAAGACCTTCTAGCTACCAAAAGATCACCTTTGGTTGCAGGTAACTCCAGCTCATCTTGAGATGACATAGAATCTGAAACCACTTCTTCCTCGGTTTCGTACTCTCCATTGACTCTAAGTTATATGGCCCTCTTGTTTGAGCATTCATTTTCATAATGTCCCCTGCCATGACACTTAAAACATTGTACATCTCGATTTCTTGTAGAAGAGGGTTCAGCTTTACCTTTGACCTCTTGTCGGCTAGTATTCGGCTTGGATTCAAACTTTGGCTTTGGAACACTTTTGTCTTCGCCTGAGTAGGTAGGACATTGAGTACTAGAAATCATGCTATAAGTTTGACGTGTGCTACCCTTCCTCTTGAGTTGCTGCTCCACCAAGATAGCCTTATGCAACATATCTTCCAATTCCACATAGTGTTGCATCTCTACTCGGTCTTGGATCTCACGATTTAAACCACTAAGAAATCTGGCCATGGTGGCCTCACGATCTTCGTCTATATCGGCTCTCATCATAAGTATTTACATCTCTTGAAAATATTCCTCCACACTTCGGTTGCCTTGCACCAATCTCCTAAGTTTTTGATGTAACTCTCGGTGATAGTGACTAGGAACGAACCATCGTCTTATCAAGGTTTTCATGTCTTCCCAAGTCTCAATGGGTCTTTCTCTATTTCTTCTCCTGCTTGTCACCACTTGGTCTCACCAATTAATAGCATAATCATAAAATTTAGTGGCTGCAACTCGTACCTTGTTGAGCTCAGAATAGTTTTGACAATCAAAAACGAGTTTAATCTTTTTCTCCCATTCGAGATAGGCATCTGGATCGTTCTTTCCTTGAAATGATGGAATTTTCAGTTTAAGTCCCCCTAAATTATCTTCAGCCTGACCTCTTTCTTCCCTAGCTCGTCTAGGTCTCCTTCAACTCGAGGTAGATGAGTGTCCATCTCGACCATAGTAGTCAACACCGCCTCTTTGTACTTCCGCCGGTGGTGGATCTCCTTGTACGTTAGGCAGCCGAGGTTGTTGCCTAAGTGCTATCTCATTTTGAACTTGAACCAAACGTTCATTGACGGCTTCCATCTCAACTCTCAACAAACGGGTCATCTCTCTCATCAAAGCTTGAATTTGGAGATTTGAAATTCGTTGTATTTGCTCACCCTCCGGATTGTCGTTATTGTCGTTTGACATACTTAGAACCTGTAAAAAAGATTTGTTAATAGAGAAAATGCCTCACAATCTCTCAAGTGTTTGACACACAAGTGTTTCCCTCAAATTATTGGCTTTTCTCTCAAATGTTCTCACAACCTTACGCCTTTTTCCTCTCTTTTTGAATCTCAAAATGTTCTTATAAAACTAATAAAACACTCTTTGATTTGTTTTCCCCAAGGGTCAATGACCTAACAAGTATCACACAACTCAAAGTATTAGATAGATCTTGCTACACAAACAAACAACGAACAAGAATTTGTTTTTTTTTTAAATAAATAATAGAAGATGAAGAGTTTTTTTTTCTTTTTCTTTTTTCTTTTTTCTTTTTTCCTTGATTTTTTGGTTTTTTCTTTAATTAATTAAGAAGAAAATATGAAAATATAAAAGTTGGAAAGATAGAAAATGAAAAGATAAAAGATGAAAAGATAGAAGATGAAGAAATAGAAGATGAAAATATAGAAGTTGGAAAGGTAGAAGATGAAAAGATAGAAGATGACTAGATAAAAAATGAAAAGATTAACAAACTTGGAAGTGTGCTCTGATACCAAATGACGCGGAATCCCGAAGGAATCGTCACTCCAAGTTGTAAGGATAGTCCTTGGTCTTCAAAGAATTTGAGTAACCCCCACCTTAGGTATATCTAACCTAAGATTGTTGTTGTTTCAACTCGCCTTCAATTAAGCAAGGTGGTGGAACCACGGAATGTTGACTCAAGTAGCCCCCACCTTTAGTATATTAAATCAAGCAAGTGTGATGGAAATCACTTGATAAACCATTTGATCCCTTGTATATGACACACCAAGAAATATTGAAATGTTCACAAAGAACAAAAAGAGAATCACTCTCGAATTTATTGATAAAAAGTTGGATCCTCACAAATAAGAATTACATGAGTTTATAAAGAAAAGAAAGGACTCTCTAGATTCCTCTAAACTTATTGAATGTCTTAAATATGAAGAGTAAAGACTACTAAGTAAATGACAAGTAAATATCATAATTTACTATGACTTGAATGAGAAGGACTCTTGAACTTTTGGCCTCCAAAATATCTTTTAGTTTTCCAAATTCATCACTATTCATTGGCTGGACTTTAAAACTTGATTTATGGCTTTGCTTGGACTTGTAGAAGGCTCAAAGTGGTTTGGACTTGGCAAGTATATAGTCCAATGGATTCCTTATGTTGTTCTTTGTCCAAAAGGCCTTGAATAATTCTACAAATGCTCTCTTTGATTTGTTTAGCCCGTGATCTTGTAATTGGACCGGCTGGAATCTCCAAAGCTCTCTCGTGATCTTCATTGCTTAGCTCCAAGTTCTGCTTAGCTTCGTTGTTGATTTCCATGATCATATCAAATGGCCATTTGTATTTTCCAGAATCTTTTGCATCATGACTGAGCCATGATGTCCTAAGCATTCATGCCAAATTTTGAATGTACATGTAAACTTTGGGTTTACTGTAACATATGACTCGGTTATATTTATTTTTGTGAAATATATTTTGGAGGATAAAGCTGACAGGTTTTCCAATACATATTTCTTTTCTGATATAACTGATGTAATGCATAGATATTCAACACCATTTTTATTTATGGTTTCTACGTGATATCCATTTCTATGGATATCTTTGAAACTCAACAAATTCCTATAGGATTTGGGAAAGTATAACACAATATTTATTTCAATTTTTTCTCCCATTGGCATTGAGAAACAAGGTTTTTCGGAGTCTATAATAATCTTTGCATCACCATATATAGTATTCACGCTTCCGGTGGAATTGTTCATTATAAGGAAAGAGAAAAAATTCTTATATTTATGTATTGTGTGCGTCGTAGTACTATATGCTAGACACATATCTCCATACTTGTTTCGAATCTCAACATTTTCTGATTTGAAAATATTCATAAAAGATGCATTAATATAATAAACACAAAGTTTATATTACAACATAAACTATGTTACAAACTATTTTGCAAACAAGACAAGACCAACAATTGAAAATTCTAAATTCTTTGGGAGTGCTTTCAAAAACGAAAATCTCGTAAATTGAAGAAATAATTGTAACCAAAAAAACAATCAAAATCCAAATAAATTTTTTGTGACTGGGAATAAATATTTTGAGTGAAGAGATGAGAGAAGAATGAGTGTAATTATTAGGACATAATTATAATAACAATAGTTTAAAATGTATTGTTTGTCTTGTGGATAAATTTTTTTTTTTCTTTTTTTTTCTACCGCTTTCCATGAACGTTTGTAAATGTCTTCGAGACATTTTATTATTTTATTGTTCTTCTAGAACAATTAGTAAATGTTTTATGGACATTTATAAGTATTGATTTGAGGAGGCATAGCCTATCATGTAATCATGATCGTGAAAGCAAAGCCTATTGATCGATTAGGGGAATGCAGCGCCTAATTTCCCGAAATTAGTATTTAGATATGGAGATCAAATTTTCATGTGGTATTTTGGCCATTATTACAGTTTATAAAATAAATTAAAATATAATATATATGGGGTCAAATCACCCATTATAACAAAGTATAAAAACAAATATGACAAAAGTTAAATTATATATTTCTTGATATGGGAGCATTTTGTGTTGATAACGTGTTATAAATTAACTATTTAGTATATTATATTATTATAATATTGTTATGGAGAAATTTAAAAGTAAGAGATGAAGGAGAAAACGAGAATTGATTTCTAATAAATGCGTAACACATATACCAATAACTTGTGTTCAATATATGTATATATAGAATGATGAAAAGGGTGAAATGATAAGATATTTTAGAGATATATAATTATTATACCTAGCAGTGCCGAAGAAACGATTTGGACCAACCTAAGTGAATTAAAAAATTATGTCCTTTAATTAAAAATTAAAAAAGATATTAAAAAAACATATGTTAAAATTAGATAATACAACTTCATAAACTGTTTATAGAAAGAAAAAAATATAAAAAAAATTCTTGAAATACAGCTCTTTTGCATTTTTTCCTACAAAATCGGTCATTAAACTTGAATAGTCAAGTTTTTCAACCATAGCTGTCTCAATCGACAACAAGGCCAACCCATTCAATCTCTCTTGTGACATGGTAGACCGCAAATAATATTTTATAGCTTTAACTTTGAAAAAATTCTTTAGCGGGTGGCGACTGATAGGAGAATAGTCAATAATATGTGAAAAGCAACTTCAATGTTCTGATAATAATCCTCCATCTTTTCAAAAAATCAAGCACTTCAATAAGTTTCTGAACTTCCATTGGTAAAAATTTTCGGAGAATCTTTAATTCCATTATCAAATCATCACCAACAATGTCTGAATGCGTACCATTCTTTAAAGAAACTTCCAAGTTGAAGCATGATGCCTTCAAACTGTCTTCACTTGCGGCTGATAGTCTTTTTAAATCAAATAAAAACCCAAAAGTTAGTTCATACCTTTGGGATTGTTCAAACCTGGATTCCAGAGAAACTAGAGCTTGATCCATGATTATGTTGAAGTAATCAATCCTGAAGCTCTCCTCCGGTGATAATAACACATTTTCATCAACAATCTCTGTGTCTTCATCATAGTGTTTTTTCTTTTAACAATACGCTTTTTTTCACAGGAAATTCAGCTTCAATCTCTATATCAGCTGCAATTTTCTTAGCCTTAGCATTTGCTTCCTCAAAACCTGTCTCTCGATATTTTTGAAAATATGACACAAGCCCTTTCAAGTGCTGAATAGCAGTATCTATATCAATATTTTCTGATTGCAGGCTCTTGCTTACTGTGTTGGCAACAAAAAGAAGGCCATACCAAATAACCATACCAAACAAGAACTCAAAACCTCCAATTCCATGTGTTTCACTTAGAGCAAGGGTCGTCACTACTTTCAGCCAAGTAAAGTAATGCTTCTTTGATTTCTAAGGCTTGAAACCTTATTGTTCTGACACTTTCAACATGACTTTCCCATCGTTTCTAAGACAAAGATTTAAGGGTTAGTCTTTTAACCATCTCTATCAAAATGTCCCACCTATTTGTTGATGATGAAAATAAGCAATATATCCTTTGAACGATTCTGAAAAAAGACACAACTTTTGTGGAAGAAGATGCTATATCATATAGCACAAGATTAAGACTATGACAACCACATGGTGTGAAGAATGCCCTTGGATTAATTTCTAACAACCTCTTTTGAACTCCCTTGTTCTTTCCTTTCATATTGGATCCATTGTCGTATTCATGTCCTCTCACATCACCAATGTCTAACTCTAGTCCAACCAATGCATCTTGGAGTGAAGCAAAAAGCCCTTCGCTTGATTTATCTTTGACAATCAAAAATGTCAAAAAAAATTCCTCGATCTTGGTTGACATTGTAGAGACATCCACACATCGGATAACCAAAGTCATATGCTCTTAACTAAAGTTTATCCATATTAATAGATATATATATATATATATATATATAACTAAAAAAAAAATTATAAAATATATGCCCCTAAAAAATGGATGCCCCAAGCGGCTGCTTCACCTGCTTGCCCTCTAAGCCAACCCTGATACGTAGCATAGCTATAATATATATATATATATATATATATATGTATTATAACACTATGGTCATATCTACTTTTATTATAACGAGATGACTTTAATAACTCGGCAACAAAAAAAACTCGACGGATCCTCTTTAAGGAGAAAGAGCCAGAGGTTGATCTGAATGATTCAACATGAAAGGTGGTTGAATCTGAAGGTTCATAGAGGCTGGTGGAATCCACAAAAGAATTGGCCTTAGGGGACCCAAACAAGGCAGAGGGCAAAAAGTAAGGAGGTGGACAATACCACAACCTTATCGGAGATGATACGAGTTGGTAATATGAAAAAGCAGTTCAATGGCAATCAAAGAGACAAGGAAAAGCGAATGGAAATCTCAAAGGTGCTAGTTCAAAGACATAAACTTTCAGGCTCATAAATCCCCGAAAAAATGGCTACACCAATAATTAATGATATTATCCGATCAAAGTTTATGTTGCCATTACCATGGCTTTTTGTTTTCAATAAGGTTTGATAGTTGTTTCTATCAATTTATGGAACCATTTATGAGTTTTAAAAGTTTTAATAGAATGTTTTATATTATCTGGATTATAAAGGTCGACAGAGGTTCTTTCGTCTAGGAAAGAAGTTATTTACCACACACTACAAGAAAAAGGGTCATTTGCTAGGGAAACTTGCGACACCAAAATGGTGTCGCAAAAATGCTATGCCATTGCGACATCCTTGCGAGGCCAAAGTGGGCATCGCAATGGCCTAGCAAACTTGCGAGGCCGAGAAAATGTCGCAAGTTTGCGATGTCATTGCTAGTCGTTTGCGACACTATTGCGAGGCACGTTAGTATGTCGCAAATCCATTGCAAACTTGCGACGTTATCGCGAGACATTTTCGCCATCGCAGATTTGCTACATATTTGCGTGGTTTCTGCGTGTGCCTTTGGCGACATCGCAAATCCGTAGCAGACCTTTTGAATTTCCCTATAAATATCCCCCACATGACATTTTTTATTGACACCAAACAAGAACTAATAAGAGAGAGAATCAAGAGAGAGAAATTGTCTTCCAAAAAAATTAAATAAATTACGATTCGGGAAATAATGACGTCGGAACATGAAGTGTTCACTTTACGACGATGGATGTATAACAGAAGGGATATGGAGACTGGAGAAGTGACGAAGGAGTTCCGAGAGGGGTTGCGGGCATTTATAAATCAGGCTGCAAATAACCCACATACTCCAAATGATGGTAACATTTTTTGTCCATGTTTAAAGTGCGGGAACAAGAAATATTTGAATATCGATATGGTAAAAAGACACGTTTATAATAGAGGATTTACTCCAAACTATTATGTCTGGTTTTCGCATGGGGAAGGATATAGTATGGGTGGTGAAAGTAGTAATATGGGTGCTCGTGGTAATGATCTAGGGAGTCAAGAATATGCTAATAACAACTATGGTTGAAAACTACGCTCATCTACAAGGAAATATGTCACATGATATGGTTACAGATGCTATCATGGGTATTTTCCTGGTGTTGTTGAAAATATTACGGAAGAACCTAACCGGAAGCAAAACAATTTTTATGATATGCTAGATGCTGCTAATCAACCCATCTATGAGGGATGTAAAGATGGTTTATCTAAACTATCATTAGCATCTAGGTTAATGTCTATTAAAAGTGAAGGAAACATAAGCGAGAGAAGTATGAATCAATTTGCTGATTTGCTTAAAGAGTATTTGCCGGAAGATAATAATTCTGCTGCGAGTTATTATGAAATGCAGAAAGTGGGTTGCGGGTCTAGGCTTACCATCTGAAATGATAGATGTTTGTAGTGAAAATTGCATGATTTTTTGGAAAGATGATGATAAGCTGCAGGAATGCCGTTTTTGTGGAAAGCCAAGATACCGTGCACACAGAACGATACAGAAGGACGCGTATCCCGTACAAACGTATGTGGTACCTTCCAATCACTGATAGGCTGAAACGATATATTCAATCAGAGAGAACCGCATCTGCAATGAGATGGAATGATGAACATAAAGTAAAAGATGGGGAGGTTACACATCCTTCAGATGCTAAGGCGTGGAAACATTTTCAAGCGGTGCATTCTGACTTTGCTAAAGAGTCAAGGAATGTATATCTAGGTTTATGCACTGATGGATTTAGCCCATTTGGTTTATCCGGTAGACAATATTCTCTATGGCCTGTCATATTGACACCGTATAATCTTCCAACCGGATATGTGCATGAGAAGAGAATTTTTGTTTATGGCTATTCTAGTGCCAGGTCCTAGTCATCCGAAGCGTTCCCTCGATGTGTTCTTGCAACCTCTGATACACGAGCTTAAGCAGTTATGGTATAGGGGTATATGCACATTCGATTACGCGCAGAAGCAGAATTTCAATATGCGCGCTGTTTTGTTGTGGACAATAAGTGACTTCCCGGCGTATGGTATGTTATCAGGATGGACGACCCATGGAAGGCTATCTTGTCCATATTGTATGGGTTGGTCAGATGCATTTCAATTAAAGCATGGGAAGAAAATCATGTTGGTTTGACTGTCATAGGCGTTTTTTGTCAATGCATCATCCATATAGAAGGAACAAGAAATTGTTCAAGAAAAATAAGGTTGTGCGTGTTCCTCCACCAACATACATGTCAGGCAGTGAAGTGTTGGAGCAAATAGATCATTATGGTGTCTAGATCTCATAATCCATACACGCGATATCTATCGGATGTCGGTGAGCAACCTCCGGCGACTCCTGCATCGGGGTTCTAGATCGGTTCCACCGACCCCTTGTGGCAGTTATGGATCTCTCCCGGGGTTTTCCCCTGTTGCTGATACTGGTCATGGAGGTCCCGGTCAGCAACAGTACCTGACACCTGACGCTACTGCGGGGATGACAATCGAGGACATCCTGTCAGATCCGGTGCACAAATTTCTCCCTAATCTTCATCCTAACCGTCCACCGGGGACTTTGTGGTAATATATTTTATTTTTATTTTACAAATTTTGTTATTTATTGTTCGTAATTTTATAATATATAAAAATAAACTAACGTAGGTTTGATGACGACGAAGATTTGCTTACGGCGGTTCGGGGAAATATTTGAACGAGATTTCCAGGATCCGCATGCTAATTTTAGCCAAACTCCTATCCACATCATCGACAGATGGTTCAGAACGTTTGCGGTAAGAAAATTTCATTATTTTATTTTTTCGTTTATAAGAATTTTACACTTTCATTCTTATAATTTGACATTATTTTTTGTAGCAACGTTTTCACTGGGAAGTTTCTATTACCGGTCTAGTCCGGAAAGAGTTCGAGGCGGTCTTGCGTAGACGGATGAACGATCAGGTGGGTCGTTGGAAGAGTAAGTGGAAGAAGAAGGGCAACGAGGCAATGCCACAGTGGTTCAAAGATTCAGTCTGGGAAGGCTTGATTCGCTACTGGGAGGATCCTAAGTCTCAGAAGAAAAGCGCAAGCTGTCGAGCAGCTCGGTTAGCTGACCCTGATGGGACCGGTCCCCACAAACATTGCTCGGGCAGAACCTCGTTCAAAGCTCGGGCCCGCAAACTGGTAAACTTTTTTACATATAATTTACATTAATTTAAACAATTATTGTTTTAATTTACAATTTCACAGCAAGAGGAATCGGGGGACACGCACCCTGATATCCTAGGCACTCTGTACATCACCAAGCGGAACAAGGCCGGAGAATTTGTTGACAAAAAATCCGAGAAGCTCTACGACGACGTCACTGCGAAGTTGCAGGAATTGACTCAAGAGGGCGGTGATGAGAGCTCAGCATCCGGGGGATTATCTACGGCGCAAAAGAACCAGATCTACACCGAGGTAAACTACATTTTAAATTTTTCTTCTTACTTATATTTTTGCTAAATTTAACTAACTTAATATTGTTATTCTTTTATTAGATCGCTCCCCGTAAAAAAGGGAGAATATTTGGAACAGGTTCTCTTGGGTCCAAGATTGAGCAATGTATCTCACCAGAAGGATTCTCGCAGTCATCCGCGACAACCAGTGACCTGCGGCAAATTGTCGACCGTCAGACCCAAGAGTTGGATCGGACTAACACCGAACTTGCCAAAGCTAAGAAGAAAATCACGACCTATGATCGTTTGTGGTCTATACTCGCCAAGAAGGATCCAGAGCTAGCAGACGCATTTGCCGAGATCAATGCTGAAGACGAAGACACCGGATCCGGGTCGGGAAATTTAGATCGCTCGGACGATTTCTGAATTATAAAAAACATTTTGTAATCTTTTTTATTTAAAAATATTTTTAATTCGGAAAAAATCTTTTTAATTTTAAATTTATATTTAAATATTTAAAATATTTAAAATATTTTTTTATTTTAAATAAATTATAAACGGCGTCGCAAGGACGTAGCAGGTAGTTCTCTCGCAAGGTAGTCGCAGGTCGCGCCCTTGCAAGGGAGTCGCAGGACGCGCCCTTGCAAGGGTGTCGCAGGACGCGCCCTTGCAAGGTTGTCGCAGGACGTACCCTCGCAAGGGTGTCGCAGGTCGCGCCCTCGTAAGGGTGTCGCAGGACGTTCCCTTGCAAGGGTGTCGCAGGGTGCGCCCTTGCAAGGGTGTCGCAGGTCTCGCTCCCGCAAAGACGTCGCAGACACTGCTAGGCGTTTGCGACACCGACTTATGCTAGGCGTTTGCGACATATTATTTCCCTCGCAGACCTTGCGACGTCCATGCTACGTATCTATGTTTGCGACACGCAAATTGCGACATATAAGTGGCCATCGCAAGGGCGTTTCTTTTTGCCCATTGCGACAGCCTTGCAAGGGATTTTGCCATCGCAAAAGACGTGTTTTCTTGTAGTGACAGCAAATAAATTACCATGTAAGTATAATGATCCAACAAGTTTGGAACGATTCAAGAAAAGGTATAAATTAGAGGACTCATCTAACAATCTTTTTATATTGATTACTAATATTGAGATTTTTTGGATCATTACCCGGAATTTAGATGCTAAATAACAATCAGGAGGGTTAAGGAAATACATTAGAGTTATATTACAGAGCTCGGTGGAAGGATGCCCATTCTCGAATTATTGGGATTTAAACATTATCTTCATAGTGATCAATGATAATAAGATAATTCTAAAAATCCGGAATAAAGACATATATGAGGATACCTGTCACCAATGGATAACTTACAGTGGCACTAAGTTAAGCTGGGCTTTTATTGATAAAATATTAAAATATGATCATTATCCTAAGTTGGAACATTCAAGGGTGTGGAAATCCTATTTCCATTAATTATTTATTAATTATTTACGGGAATTATGGCGAAAGATTAAACCATAATTTCTTTTTTCTATCTTAAACAAAAAGGAACAATGTTTTCCTATCTAAAATACGGGCTCATTTTGGGTATGAAAACTTAACCACACTGGAACCAAAAGGCTTGAGTGGAGGCCTAGCTTTATTTTACACAAATAGCTATAAGGTCTCAATAAATTACAAATACAATAGAATGATTGACATTCAAATTGAGCTACAAGGTCAAATTTCATTTATAAAATTTATTAATGGAGAACCAAATAATAGTATGAGAGATTATGTTTGAGAACGCCTTACTAAATATGATATTTCTGGGGATAATCCATGATTTATTTTGGGAGATTTTATCAAAATTTCAGGGAACCATGAAAAAAAGTTAGATCATCACATAGTATATCTTCGTTTATAAGTTTTAATCAAATATTACATGACTGTGCACTAATATGTTTTCCATGTAAAGGAAACACATGGTCTTGGGGAATAAGAAACAATATGATTATTAGATGTAAACTGGACAAAAGTTTTGCTAAAGAAGATTGGCATTCCATGTTTCTGAAATCTTACATTGAATACATGAATATGATTAGTTATGATTGTAGACTAATCATTGCCCATCTTCCAGAAGAACCCCGAGAACGAATACCTCTATTTAGTTTTAACAAAAGAAGGGTAGGTAAATCGGGATTTATAGAGACAATAAAAAAGGTTCGTGTATAGAGAAAAACGTTACAAGTGGAAGTGTCATGGACAAAACGATTAAATGTCGAAGAGAAATCTCCAAATGGCGGAAAGCTAATATTTCGATTGGTAAAGCAGAAATATTGGAACTTCAGATGAAACTGGAGAAATGCCAAAATGATGACTCACGAGGAACTTCAAAGATAAGAACCATATAATTAAAGTTAAGAGCGGCTTGTAAGAATGAAGAGTTATATTGGTAACAAAAAAGTAGAAATAAATGGCTCAAGAAATGAGATAATAATAAAAATTATTTCATGCAAAACAAAACAACGACGTGCGAAAAATAGAATAATTGGGCTATTAAATAATCAAACTGAATGGATCACCAAAGAAAAGGAGATAAAGGCAAAGCCAATGACTTACTTTACTAACCTATTTAAGGCTCTGAGGTCAAAAAATATGGGTGATATAATGGACGAGATTGAGACCTCTGACTCAGATCTCACAAATAAATCATTAATGTTAATAGCGACATAATCAAAGGTTAGACAAGCACTTTTCACAATGAACCCAGAGAAAGCCCTAAGTCCAAATGGAATGACAGTTTTATTCTATCAACAATCATGGATTATAATTAAAAAAGATATGATAAAGTTGGTTAATGAATTCATAGAAAGCGGATCTTTGACAAAAGGCTTTAATCAAACAAACATTTCCCTTATCCCAAAAATAAATAGACCCAATCAGATGATGGAGTTCAGATCAATTAGTCTATGTAATGTGGGGTACAATATTATTTACAGAATATTATATCTTCGCCTCAAGAGAATTTTACCATCCTTAATCTCCCAAACACAATCGACCTTTGTCTCTGAACGATTAATATCGGATAACATTCTCATTGCACAAGAATTGTTTCACGCTTTGCAGACGAATAAATCAATAAAAGGAGGTTACATGACCATTAAAACATATATGAGTAAGAGATAAAAACATATATGAGTAGGGCATATGATAGAGTATAATGGGTCTTTGTGGAATGTCTACTAAGAAAATTTGGGTTTACTGATATTATGTATTGTGTACAAACGGTTGAATATTCAGTTTTAATTAATGGAGAGCCATACAAAAACTTTTCTCCTACAAGAGGTTTCAGACAAGGTGATCCGCTATCACCCTATATATTCATTATTTGCACAAAGGTAGTGACTAACAACATTCGGAAAAGAGAGGCACAAAAGAAAATAACGGAGATTTTTGTGGCAAGGGAAAGCCTGAAAGTTTCTCATTTGCTTTTTGCAGGCGATATTTTGTTCGTTTATAAGGCAAATATAGAGAAAGCTACGACAATATTGGACATTTTGAAAGGTTATGAAAAGATCTAAGGACAACAAGTCAATTTCAGCAAATCATCAATACAATTGGGCACACAGTACATGAATATATTAAACAAGAAATTCATAATGTTTTGGAGATCTAGAGCATCAGGGGCATGGGATCGTACTTGGGACTCTCAAGAAATTTAAAGGGTGCAAAAACAAAAGTTTTTGCTTTCGTGAAAGAGAAACTACATGATAGGATATATAGCTGGTCATCAAGATTTCTTTCAAAAGGAGGTAAGGAGGTCTTAATAAAATTGGTCTTAATTGTCATGCCCACTTATGTGTTGTCATGTTATACATTATCGAAATTAGTCATAGTGAAACTAGATTCAGCCATTGCAAATTTCTGGTGGGGAAACTCAGGGAACTCAAGAGGTATACATTGGATAAATTGGGGTAAAATATGCAAAGATAAACATGAAGGAGGCATAGGCTTTAGAGCTCTAGAAGAACTTCACTCATCCTTGTTGGCAAAACAATTGTGGAGAATTATGGAAAGGCTATATTCACTTCTAACCAAGATACTTAAAGGTAAATATTTCAGGAAAACAAATGTCTTAGACGCAATAAAGGTGTACAATCCCTCTTATGGCTGGCGCAACATAGTTTCAACAAGATCTTTGGTAAGTAATGGACTAATAAAGCGAATTGGTAAAGGGGAACATACATCAATATATAATGATCCATGGATTCTATACATAATACCTCATCCAGATTCGGGGAAAGGTCCAAATATATATACTGACACCTCATGATGCAAGTATTACTCTGGGAATCCATTTATCAAGAATTTCAAAAGAGAATTATTGGGGATGACACTTTACAAAGTTAGGGCGATATACCATCAAATCGGGATATTGGGTCGAGAACAATATATCTCTCTTTGACATAAGGCAACATGGACCAAATATCAAATCCCTCTAGAAAATGGTTTGAAAGTTAAAATGTCCTTCACAAGTTAAAACTTCATATGGCAGGCGTTATCGGGATGCGTAGCAGTTAAAACAAAGCTACAACAAAGAGGAATTAACTATGACTCTTTGTCTTCTCTTTCTGGTTCTGATGGGGAGAGGATTGATCACGTGTTATTCGAATGCCCTTCAGTTGTCCAATCTTGGGATGTTTCGAAGATTCCAATTGTCTACAGAGATTTCTCGCGGTCATCTTTATTCGCAAATATGGACTTCCTTTTCTGGAGAATACCAGAAATAGTAGATAAAGAACCCGTCCATGGGTATTGTGGTGTCTTTGGAAAGTTAGGAACGATAAAGCTTTCTCTAACCTAGATAGAGATCCAAGAGAGGTGGTTCGATTAGTAGAGATTGAGGTGGACTTATGGTTTCAGGCCCAAGGTGAGGTCCAGCTGAAACTATTAACAAATGAAGTTTCGAATGAAACCCCCTTGGACTTTCAGTCCCGCCCTTTGATAGGACTTCCAGGTTTCACAGGTTACAAATGTTATATGAACGGGTCCTGGAAGGATTCAAAATATTTCTCAGGCTTGGGATTGATATATTTCCCTAATGCAGCTGACGTTACATGATATTTCACAAAAAGTTGGATCCTCACAGATGAGAATTACATGAGTTTATAAAGAAAAGAAAGGACACTCTAGCTTTCTCTACTTATTGAATGTTTTAAATATGAAGAGTAAAGACTACTAAGTAAATAATAAGTATATGTCACAATTTACTATGACTTGAATGAGAAGGACTCTTGAACTTTTGGCCTCCAAAATATCTTTTAGTCTTCCAAATTCGTCACTATTCATGGGCTGGACTTTAAGACTTGATTTAGGACTTCTCTTGGACTTGTAGAAGGCTTAAAGTACTTTGGACTTGACAAGTATAAAGTCCAATGGATTCCTTATGTTGTTCTTTGTCCAAAAGGCCTTGAATAAATCCACAAATGCTCTCCTTGATTTGTTTAGCCTGTGATCTTGTAATTGGACCGGCTGGAATATCCAAAGCTCTCTCGTGATCTTCATTGCTTAGCTTCAAGTTCTCCTTAGATTCCTTGTTGTTTTCCATGATCATATTATCCCCTTCCTCTCGAAATGGATTTGACCTCAAATCAGGTTCATCTGCATCAAAAGGAATCAAGTTAGAAATTTTAAAGCTAGATATGATTTTGTACTCACTTGGCAAGTCTATCTTGTAGGTGTTTTCATTGATCTTTTCCAAGACTTTGAAATGGCCAATGGTCTTTGGCATTAGCTTAGACTTCCTTTGAGCTAGAAATTGTTCCTTCCTCATGTGAACCCAAACTAAGTTTGCGGGTGTAAAGCTCTTCTCACGTCTTCCTTTATTGGCTTGCTTTTGATATTGCTTAGTCTTTTGCTTAATGTTAAGCCTCTTCTTTTCATGAAGCTTCTTGACCATCTCAGCTTTCTTTTTCCCATCTACTCGAATGCCCTGTGCACTTACAACAAAGCCTAGAAACACAAGGTTATCCAAACAAAAGGTACACTTTTTCAAGTTAGCATATAATTTTTCCTTTCTTAGTTACCTAAAATCATTTTCAAATGCTCATTGTGCTCTTCTAAAGTTTTGCTAAAAACCAGAATATCATCAAAGTAGACAACCACAAACAAACCAATAAAATGTCTTAAAACATGGTTCATTAACCTCATGAACGTGTTGGGTGCATTAATTAATCCAAAAGGCATGCCTAACCACTCATAAAAACCATGTTTTGTTTTAAAAGCTGTTTTCCATTCATCACCCTCTTTCATTCGAATTTGGTGGTATCCACTCTTAAGATCAATTTTAGAAAAGACACAAGAATGATGCAGCTCATCTAATATATCATCTAAGCGTGAAATTGGGTGTCTATACTTTACCGTAATATTATTGATGGATCTACAATCAACACACATGCGCCAAGTTTCATCCTTCTTAGGAGCTAGTAAAATGGGCACGACACATGGACTCATGCTTTCACGGATATATCATTTCTTCATCAGCTCATTCACTTGCCTTTGCAACTCCTTGGTCTCTTCCGGATTGGTTCTATAGGCTGGATGGTTTGCAATGGATGCTCCGGGTACAAAGTCTATTTGATGCTCAATCCCTCGGACTGGAGGTAGACCACTAGGGTTCTCATCCGGAAATACATCTCCAAAATCCTGTAACAAAGAAGAAACACCACTAGGTAAACCAGGTTCAAGGTTAATAGAACTCATAAAGACCTCTTTGTACATAAGTACAAATATAGGCTGATGTGAAACCAAAGCTCTCTTTATCGCACTTGACCTCACAAATTTTTTTGGTGTTTTCTCTCTTTTCTCTCTTTGTGTGTTTTACTCTTAAGCTCACCCTTTTTAGTGTTTCCCTCTCAATCTCACTTTATTTTTGGTGTTTTGTGTTTGAGTCACTCATAGCTCTCTCCTCACGCTGCTTTATAAGCAAATAATTTTGCTAGATCTCATTAGGAGTCATAGGAACAAGTGTAACAGTTTTCCCCTTAAAACCAAATGAATGCTTGTTGGTGAAACCATCATGAACAACTTTCCGATCAAACTGCCACGGTTTCCCAAGAAGAATATGCCCAACCTCCATTGGCACAATATCACAAATCACCTCGTCCTTATACTTCCCAATGCCTAAATGGAACCCCAACTCGGTTTGACACTTTGAGTTCTCCAAACTCACTTAACCATTGAAGCTATACGGCATGGGATGTTTTCGAGTAGTCAATTCCAGTTTCTCCACAGGTGTAGTTTTCGCCACATTCGTACAGCTCCCTCCATCAATTATAAGACTACACAGCTTATAAAGAACAAGACATCGCGTGTGGAATAGATTCTGACGCAACACGTTCTCCTCTAGTTTACCTTGCACACTCAAAGACCTTCTAGCTACCAAAAGATCACCTTTGGTTGCAGGTAACTCCAGCTCATCTTGAGATGACATAGAATCTGAAACCACTTCTTCCTCGGTTTTGTACTCTCCATTGACTCTAAGTATTATGGCCCTCTTGTTTGAGCATTCATTTGCATAATGTCCCCTGCCATGACACTTAAAACATTGTACATCACGATTTCTTGTAGAAGAGGGTTCAGCTTTACCTTTGACCTCTTGTCGGCTAGTATTCGGCTTGGATTCAAAATTTGGCTTTGCAACACTTTTTTCTTCGCGTGAGTAGCTAGGACGTTGAGTACTAGAAATCATGCCATAAGTTTGACGTGTGCTACCCTTCCTCTTCAGTTGCTGCTCCACCAAGATAGCCTTATGCAACATATCTTCCAATTCCACATAGTGTTGCATCTCTAATCGGTCTTGGATCTCACAATTTAAACCACTAAGAAATCTGGCCATGGTAGCCTCACGATCTTCGTCTATATCGGCTCTCATCATAAGTATTTCCATCTCTTGAAAATATTCCTCCACACTTCGGTTGCCTTGCACCAATCTCCTAAGTTTTTGATGTAACTCTCGGTGATAGTGACTAGGAACAAACCGTCGTCTCATCAAAGTTTTCATGTCTTCCCAAGTCTCAATGGGTCTTTCTCTATTTCTTCTCCTGCTTGTCACCACTTTATCTCACCAATTAATAGCATAATCATAAAATTTAGTGGCTGCAACTCGTACCTTGTTGAGCTCAGAATAGTTTTGACAATCAAAAACGAGTTTAATCTTTTTCTCCCATTCGAGATAGGCATCTGGATCGTTCTTTTCTTGAAATGATGGAATTTTCAGCTTAAGTCCCCCTAAATTATCTTCAGCCCGACCCCTTTCTACCCTAGCTCGTCTAGGTCTCCTTCGACTCGAGGTAGATGAGTGTCCATCTCGACCATAGTAGTCAACACCGCCTCTTTATACTTCCGCCGGTGGTGGATCTCCTTGTACGTTAGGCAGCCGAGGTTGTTGTCTAAGGGTTATCTCATTTTGAACTTGATTTAAACGTTCATTGATTGCTTCCATCTCAACTCTCAACAAACGGGTCATATCTCCCATCAAAGCTTGAATTTGGATATTTGGAATTCTTTGTATTTGCTCACCCTCCGGATTGTCGTTATTATTGTTTGACATACTTAGACCCTGTAAAAAAAAGATTCAATAGAAAAATGCCTCACAATCTCTCAAATGTTTGACACACAAGTGTTTCCCTCAAATTATTGGCTTTTTTTCTCAAATGTTCTCACAACCTTATCCCTTTTTCCTCTCTTTTTGAATCTCAAAATGTTATTATAGAACTAATCAAACACTCTTTGATTTCCTTTCCCCAAGGGTCAATGACTTAACAAGTATCACATAACTCAACTATTAGATAGATCTTGGTACACAAAAAAACAACGAACAAGTTTTCTTTGTTTTTAATAATAGAAGATGAAGAATTTTTTTTTCTTTTTTTATAGATTCCATTTTTCTTGCTTTTTTTTTGTTTTTTTGTAATTAATAAAAAAAGAAAATAAGAAAATATAGAAGTTGGAAGGATAGAAGATGAAAAGATAGAAGATGAAGTGAAAAAATAGAAGTTGGAAAGGTAGATGATGAAAAGATAGAAGATGAATAGATATAAAATGAAAAGATTAACTAACTTGGAAGTGTACTCTGATACCAAATGACGCGGAATCTCGAAGGAATCGTCACTCCAAGTTGTAAAGGATAGTCCTTGATCTTCAAAGAATTTGAGTGGTGGTGGAACCATAGAATGTTGACTCGAGGAGCCCCCACCTTTAGTATATTACACCAAAGATTGTTGCTGTTTTGACTCGCCCCTTCACCCCAATGGCTAGGAATGGTCACACAAGTGTGATAAAAATCACTTGATAAACCAGTTTGATCCCTTGGATATGACACACCAAGAAAGATCGAAAAGTTCACAAAGAACAAAAGAGAATCACTCATTGATAAAAAAAAGTTGGATACTCACAAATGAGAATTACATGAGTTTATAAAGAAAAGAAAGGACACTCTAGCTTCCTCTACTTATTGAATGTTTTAAATATGAAGAGTAAAGACTACTAAGTAAATGACAAGTATATGTCACAATTTACTATGACTTGAATGAGAAGGACTCTTGAACTTTTGGCCTCCAAAATATCTTTTAGTCTTCCAAATTCGTCACTATTCATGGGCTGGACTTTAAGACTTGATTTAGGACTTCTCTTGGACTTGTAGAAGGCTCAAAGTACTTTGGACTTGACAAGTATAAAGTCCAATGGATTTCTTATGTTGTTCTTTGTCCAAAAGGCCTTGAATAAATCCACAAATGCTCTCCTTAATTTGTTTAGCCTGTGATCTTGTAATTGGACCGGCTGGAATATCCAAAGCTCTCTCGTGATCTTCATTTCTTAGCTCCAAGTTCTCCTTAGCTTCCTTGTTGCTTTCCATGCTCGTATCACATAGTCTCCTTATATATATATATAATTACTTAATGATGATGAACATAAGATATATATCAAATACAACAACATTTTAATGTAGACTATTTCTTTTCTTCTTGAAGATGCTTGGATTTTAATTTGATGGTCAAAATGAAATGAAGTCTAACTCATAAGTTGAGTTGGAGGGAGTCTTGCTGGCCAAGTTTGTGGTCAAGATAATGAACTGTCAACATAAATGACAGGCCGATGTTGAGAAAATGGAAAATTGTCTGAACAAGACCATTTCTGAGATATTTGGAAGATTATATGTTAAGATTTCAGATCTTATAAAAAGGATAATAGGATTGGTGAGACCGCCTAACACTTTAGATATATTAGGGGGAGTTTTTGCTTAAGGTTTGGGAGAAAGAAAATTCTTGTGAACCATTGTTTAGTGTTTGAGTGTTGTTTAGTTTTTGTGTTGGTGAGAATTGTAACCAATAAAAACGAGTTTAAGCGATGAATCAGTGTTTTGTCGATCAATTTGGTGTGTGCTAGTCTCTATACTTTTACAATTGGTATCAGAGCATACTACATAATCAAATATGGTGAGATCCTGCAGATAATATAGAGAACACACAACAATGCATGGTTGTTAGAGAACTGTTGAACCTTGATCCGAACAATTATGGGTATTGGAAAGTGCCGATGAAACAAATCATCAAAGGGATTGATGAATAAACATCGGCAGTTGTTGAGGATGGATAGGAACCACACACTATGAAGAATGCTGAAGGCTTTGTTGTGCAGGAAGAGATGGACATCCGAGGAAAACCTAGAGTCAACATACAACTCCAAGGCGCTGTCAGCAATCTTCAACACTTTGTCGCTTAAGTAGTTTAAATTTGTGCAAGGATATACAATATAAAAGGAGGCATGGGACATTCTGTAAGTCTCATTTGAAGAAATATGTTGTTTGAAGCGAACCAAAATTGATATGTTGGCTACACGCTTTGAGTGTCTAATTATGAGTGAACATGAGTCCATAGAAGTTCTCAGTAGCAAGACTGGATCTCTCTCTCATGAAGCATTGGCCCTAGGAAAGATCTACAAGGATATGAAACTCGTGAAGAGGTTTAGTCTCCCTACCAAATTCCATGGAAATTTGGTATGCTCTCAACATAACTCAATTTCTGATAACCAACAGTTTGATCTAGTGGTTGGTATGATGCATGCATATGAAATTCAACTCAGTAAAGGTATTGAACCTCATCATGGGAAAGGAATAGCCCTATTGGCTGAAGAAAAAGTTAAACGATAGATAGTTGATCTAGACGACCAAGTGAGATTAATTGTGAAGAAGTATATCAAGAAGTTTGAAATATGTCAGAATGTGATAATCATGTGTCTTCGAGACAGGTTCCTCAAAAAGAACAACAAAAATCTGACAAAAAGTGTCGCGAGTATCATGGATATGGCCACTTCAAAGCAGACTATCCAACCGTCAAACAATAAGTGACATTTCAAGTGTTTCGAATGTCAAGGGTATGGTCATATGAAGTCTGAATGTGTAGGTAACTCAATGCGGAACGACAAGACATCGTTAGTAAGTTGAAGCGAAAGTGACACATAAGAGGAATATGAATATATTGATATGGACTCTTATATGGCTCATTTCAGTTTGCTTGAAATATCTGAAGAGGTTGATCATGTGGATAGAAACAATGAGGCAAAACAGTAAACTATTGTTCGAGATGATCAAAATGTTGCAACTGACCATGACTCAGAGATGAGGATGATCTGGGACTGTCTCTTATCGATGAACTACAGATTGTTGTATGAAACTAGGTTGAATTAAAAGAGAAAAACAACAAGCTGGTGTATGAAAACAAGTTTTTGTTAGAAAAGATTCTCAAACTAGATACAATAGATGAGACATAAGAAGCCAAAAATAAAGAACTCGAGAGTCTTCTCTCAGAATAGCTGAAGAATATTAAGATGCTCTCCAAAGGCACAAAAAATCTGGACAAAATCATGCGATTTTGGGCAAAGAGACGAAGGAAAATGGGGTATAGGATATTGAGGTGTTGTGAACAAAAATACAAACATTGTCTTTGTTAAAGCAGCTGACATAGAAAAGGATTCAATGTCAAATCAGAAAACAACAATGATATATTAACCAACATCTCACAAGTGTACTCAAATTCAGAAGTATGATAGATACAGTTGGAAATCTTACAGAGGCTACTGGGGACAGCTAGCAGAATGTTGGTATTGCGGTAAGTAATGTCATATCATGTCTCAGTGATATAATTTTCATAATCGTCTTCCCATAATCAATAAACAACAACAATACTTAAAGGATAATCAGAACTGTTACATAGCCTGAGTCAGAATATTGGATTTGTATTCTCAGGTTGCTTACACAGCAAACAAGGATACAAACGACTTGGTAACAAAACAATGGTACTTCGACAGTGGATGTTCAAGACATACGACATGAAAAGAGGAAAACCAGTTTATGTTTAAAGAAGTCTTTGGAGGAAGAAAAACCTTTGGGGGAAAAGCAAAAGAACTTCTCAAAGGAAAAGAAATACACTTGGACATTCCCAACCTAGCTTAAGAAATGTGTAGACTAAAGGAAAATATCATAAGCATCAGTCAGCTGTATGATATGGAGTTGGATATGACCTTCACAAAAGTTGGGTGTAAACATACAACACACAAGGAGTTGTGGTTATTGAAGGAGTATTTAGAAACAAGCACAACATTTCGAGTATACAATAAACACACACTGATGGTTCAGGAAATCGTGAATGTGGTAAATGATGATTCATCATATTCATTGGTAGAGATCCTACATACTTTTTGTGATAAGAAGTTCTACAGACGCCTGTTTCAGAATCAGAACCACAAACTCATAATCAACCACAAGTTTAGTTGCAAGTTCATAGAAATCACTCACAGATAGATGTGATTGAAGACATACTAAGTGGTAGAGTCACAAGGAAAAAATAAAGTTGATTTCAAAGAGCTTTCTAAAGAGAAAAGAATGTTGCAAAACTTATTCAATTTGCTTGTTTCGTCTCAGCCATAGAGCCAAAATCATATAAACAACCTCTCCTTGATGAATTCTGGATTGAGTCAATGCAGGAAAAAATATAAAATTTTTGTAGGCTAAATATATCTGAAGATGTTGCCACAACCAAAAGATGCAAACTTTGTTGGTACAAAGTGGATTTTCAAGAACAAAATAGATGAAAATGGCAATATAGTGTGCAACCAAGCTCGTCTAGATACTAAGCTTATCCGCAAGTGGAAATAGTTGATTTTGATGAGACCTTTGCTCTAATAGCAAGATTTGAATTGATCAGATTCCTATTGCGAATGACATGCCAACATCAATTCAAGCTGCATTATAAGGATGTTAAAAGTGCTTTCATGAATGCATGGCTGCAAGAGGAGATGTACGTTGAACAGTCAAAAGGATTTGAGGATCCAGAACATCCTAACTATGTGTACAAACTCCACAAAGCTCTATATGGCTTGAAACCGGTTCAAAGGACTTGGTACACACAATTGATAATCTTTCTGACAGAAAATAGATACTCCCTTAGAAGTGTGGACAAAACACTGTCAATTTTTGGTCGCACATATATATGTGGATGAAATTGTGTTCAGTTCCACAAACCAAAGTATGGTTACTAATTTGATCAAGGTCATGACTCAAGAATTCAAAATGAATATGTGTGGAGAACTATACTACTAAACATACCGATGAAGGGATCTTTGTTACTAAAGCACATATGCTAAGAACATGGTTCAATGTTTTGGTTTATCTTCTAGCTAGGAATCTAGAACTCCTATAGCCTACTACAGATAAGTTGGCAAAGGACGAGACAAGACAATATGTCGATGAGAAACTCTGAAGGAGTATGATTGGAAGTATGTTGTATCTCACAACAAGCCTTCAAGACTTGTGTTATATTGTTGGAGTATGTGCCAGATGTCAAGCAAAGCCAAAGAAGTCACATATGTTGGTTGTTAAGTGGGTTATCAAGTATGTCAAAGGAACAATAAATTTGGGTATCTACTTCACCAAGGACACAAACAACCTGGTTGGATATTGTGACGCTGATTGGACATGTACCTGAGATGATAGACGAAGCACAATTGAAGGATGGTCATGGGAATCAACATAATCTCGTGGCTAAGTAAGAAGAAAAATAGTGTAGCACTATCCACAGCTGAAGCCAAATATATTGCTTTGGGAAGTTGTTGTACTCAACTTTTGTGGATAAAACAGATGGATGTTGACTATGGTACTCCCTCTAAATATTTACTTATACATTATGATAATCAAAGTACCATAAACATTGGAAAAAATCATGTCTTGCATTCTCAAACTAAGCACATCATGATCAGACATCATTTCATTCGTGAACTTGTTGTGGAGAAACTAGTGATTATCGATCATGTGAATACTAAGTTTTAATTACCTGATTTTTTTTTCACAAAACCTCTAGATTTTAATCTATTCATTCAATTAAGATCTGCCTAAAGTGTCTATGAAATCTAACCATTACATTCGAGTATGTAAAGTGTGGATAGGTACCTACTTTGGATTGTATTGTGTAACTAACTTATAACTAGTTAGTGGTATATTCTCTAGTTCTGCACACTGTGGAAAACATATGCATGTCAGCCGTTTTATGTAGATTAGATACAAAGGATTGTGTTACTATATCCGAAGTTCAAAGAGCTGAGGAGAACAACAGTGTCAGGTGGTTGAAAAGTCAAGTGATACCTCTGATACAGCAATGTGCCATATCATGGAACAAGGATTTAATATGGCAACATCGTGTTGAAAAGTCAAGTGATACTCATGTTCCATTTTCATGCCTTCAAAGGAGATGAACAATGAGCAAAAACAACAAAACGCGCGATGATTTTTTCTCTTAGTGAGACTGAGAATGTGTGTACTCTATGTATAAACATGTAGTCTCGTTGGTACACATAAATATATGTCTCTCCAAAGAAAATTTCAATTGCATGTTATATAGTAACATGAATAGAGTGTATGAATAGAGTGTCATAAAATGCAAAGGATAAATGTGTGATTGGTGAAAGACTAGCCAACTATTTATATGGTGTAGACTTGTGACTTTAGTTAGATGCAAATCTCTCAAGTCTGTTCGTTACAGAACTTGGGAAGTTTACAAGGATATATATAAATAATAAATTTTAAGCATAAGGTAAATTATTTAAATTTTGTCACTCAATTTCTTAATTTTTGAGTCTTCAATTATTTAATCTTGTGTGCACGACTATTTAATCTTGGTTATTAGGTTGGTTATGATTGGTTATTGGGCTGGTTATTGAGTCTAGTTAGTTCCAATCCTAGTTTGTAGTAAGTAGTATATAATTGGTTTAATCTATTGAAAGATTAAACCGAGCTTCTTCTTTCTCATTTTGCGAATATATACGTTATAAACATATCAGAAACAAGATGATGAATATATAGAGTTGAGCTATGTTTTCTTTCTTCTTCTTGCTTCAATTTCTCTTCAATGTCGATGAATTACTGCAATATGGTATAAGAGCAGAGACGATCCAACTTTCTCTGTTGAAAAACGAAGCTCAATTTCATCATTTTCAGTTAATTTTCTTCTTTCTGTTCTAGACAATCAATCTGATTGTTCGCGTTCAAAAACAATACACAAACATGGTGGTTGTTCATAAAAGAGCTAAGAGACCAGCGACGTCAAGAAAATTGGCAATATCGACCCGTACGACAAGATCGCAAAACTCGGATCATACTGATGAAGAAAATCAAACATCGACTGTCTCAAAGATTTTTTTCGGCAATGAGACATCGGTAAATCAAATGTCGACTGTAGAAAGCTTCAATTTCGAAGGTATTCAATTTTCCCCCCTACTATTTGACTAGTGGAAATAATCCCGGAGTAACGATTATCACGGAGGTTCTTGATGGAACGAATTATACGGCCTGGAGTATAGCGATGAATATAGCTCTAGATGCGAAAATAAGATAAGGTTTGTTGTATCTTATTCATCCACATTACAAGATTTGGTCGAAGTGTAATTCGATGGTCAAGTCTTCGATTCTAAACTATGTGAACAAATAGATTTATGGCAGTATTCTTCGGCTTGAGAATGCCTTAGAGATTTGGAAGGATTTGCTTGTCAGGTTTTACATTACAAACTTACCTAGATCCTATCAACTGATGCAACAAATCTGGACTCATCAACAAGGGACAAAGGATTTATCCACCTATTACACTAAGCTGAAGACTTTGTGGGATGATCTAGGGAGCCGAGTGTGTTAACACTTGCAAAGTCTGCCAATGCTGCAAGACGATGTCAGTAAAGACAGAGTGTACAAAGGTGATCAAATTTCTTGCAGGTTTAAATGAATCATATTCAAATGCAAGAAGTCAGATCATTATGCAGAAAGAGACACCTAATTTGGCAGAGGTGTATAACATACTGGATCAAGATCACAACCAAAGAAGTATCACAACTATACCAAATGCAGCTGCTTATCATTTCGCAGAAAAGAACACAATAGAAGGTTCAATCAATGCAGTTGTATCTACTCAAAAGATTAAACTAGTCTGCAGTCATTGCGGTTATACAAGGCATACTATGGAAAAGTGCTTCAAAATTCATGGTTATCCACCTGGATTCAAGCACATAGGAAAGCAGAGTCAGAATAAGTCGACAATTGCTCAGGTTACACTTTCGGATGGGAAAGAAAATTAAGCAGGAACTTCAGGCATCCTAAAAGGCTTATCTAAAGATCAAATGGAAGGAGTGATTACCTACTTCAACTCACAGTTGGCTCTACCATCAAGCAAGGAGTTGCAGACATCAAGTAACAAAGAAACCATTACAACATTACTAGGTATGGCTTTCTCAAAATCTACACTTCACTTTGTAGGAATAATGAGAACCACAATGGTAAATCTTTTTGGTCAATCTTGGATCATCGATAATGGAGCAACTCATCATGTTAGTCATGATAGACGTCTGTTTGTTCACTTGATTACTCTAGAGAATAAGACTGTTACTTTACTAAATGGCTTAACTATTCACATTGAGGGAATTGGTGAAGTTCATATTAATGAGAACTTACTTCTAAAAGGTGTTCAATATATTCCAAATTTTAAACTTAGCATACTTAGTGTTAGCCAATTGACTAGGGATCTAAATTGTCGTGTTATCTTTGGTCCAATTACTTGTGTGATACAAGAGCCTATCAAGGGGCTGATGATTGGTCAAGGTAAGCAAATTTCAAATACATCCTTGATAAAACTTCTTTTGAGAATAAAATTGTTCAAAATTTTTCTTTCTCTGTCAATGTCGTTTTCAATAGTTCTCTTTGGCATAATAGATTAGGACATCTTGGAGAGACTAAATTAGACTTTGTGATGAATTTGCTTCGTGTTAATAAAGGAATAAAGACAGTTTTTATTGTGACATATGTCCCTTAGCTAAAAAAAGACGTTTGCCGTTTGTTTCTTTAAATAACATGCTTAATAATCCTTTTGACTTGCAGCATATTGATGTCTAGGGACCTTTCTCGGTTCCCACTTTTGAAGGATATCGTTATTTCCTTACTATAGTTGATGATTACACGCGTGTGACTTTGATTTATCTAATGCATTTGAAAAGTGATGTCTTGCAAGTTTTTCCAGATTTTCCGACAAAGATAGAAACTCAGTATAAGGCTGTTGAAAAGGTGTGAAATCGGATAATGCACCAGAGTTAAAGTTTGAAACATTGTTTAAGTCCAAGGGAATAGAGTCTTATCACAGCTGCCCTGAAACACTGGAGCAAAACTCTATGGTGGAGAGGAAGCATCAACACATCTTAAATGTAGCCAGGTTGTTGATGTTTCAAAGCAATGTGCCCATTGAGTATTGGGGGATACTGTGTACTCACCGCAGTCTTCTTGATCAATAGACTGCCATCTGCCATTTACAATAATATATCGCCATATGAGATGCTGAGCTCTAAAGTGCCAGATTATGAGAGCCTAAAAGTTTTTGGCTGTCTCTTCTACAACTCAACGTCTCACAAGCATAGACACAAGTTTGATCATCGAGCCAAACCTCATGTGTTCCTGGGATATTCTGCAGGCTACAAAGGATATAAACTACTGAATTTAGAGACAAATGGAGTTTACATCTCCCGCAATGTTGTATTCCACGAAGACATATTCCCCTTTCAGGACAAAAAACGAAGTCAAGTAGATGGCCTATTCTCAACTAGAACAAACAACAGTGAGACTGAGGATGCTCCTCAATGTGATCCCTTAATGCCATCACATCCTGAGGAAACAAGAACAGAGAGTGAGGTTCATGACATCTCAAAAGAACAAATCAATAAAAGAGAAGATAGAGTGAGCCTCACTGACAGATTCAAAAGGAAAGCAAAAGTCCCTGGTTACCTCCAAAATTATTACTGTGGCCTTACAGAGATAGACTTTCCATTTCCATTGGCGAATTATGTGACATTTGACAATTTGTTAGAATCATACAAAGCCTACACTTGCTCTGTAAGTCTTTTCTCAAAACCTACCTCTTTTTCTTAAGCTAAGAATTTAGAGGAATGGATAAATGCCATGAATGAGGAATTAATACCATTAGAGAACTCTGGAACTTGGACTATTTGCACTATG
>JAKUCM010003306.1:0-25636 GCA_023374145.1 Lepidium sativum
CATTCGTGAATCCAACAAATATGCATAGGTATTAACTATTTGGGGGTAAAAAAGAACAAACAAAAACAAAACTAATCATTACTCTAATCATAAAACAAAACAGAGTGCTCTTCTATTTCTATCTGTGGGATTTTTCTTTTCTTTCTCCTTAATTAATTACTTAATGAGAATGCAATGAAGTGGAAGGATTACTATCGCCACGGCGGCATGAGTCATCAGCCTATAGTTGCCACCACAACGTCGTCGTTTTGAAAATATTTGAATATATAAATCAAATCATAATTACGCTCTTCAATTTCTTCAACATTCATCTTCCCCAGGTGATGGAGGACAAGGAGAGTAGAGGTATTGCCACCGACCGTCGTCACCGCATGAAAATGGAGGTTTATGATGATGTTCTCCGCCGTCTCCGTGAATCTTCCACATTAGACACCCAACGCCCTGCTTTCCAACAAGACCTCTGGAACCACTTCAACCGCCTCCCTGCCAGGTACGCTTTGGATGTTAATGTTGAGAGGCCAGAAGACGTCTTGATGCACCACACTATGCTGCTTTCTGCTTATCATCCTCACTATCGCCCTCTTATCCATGTTCGTTTAGTCCAGGTCCCTTTACTTCCATTGCCTCCTTTTCTTTTCCTCTCCTCTCTTCTTTACAAGCCTACCACCATTCTTACAATTTCTTTGCTCACTCATCTCTTCTTAAGGTTCAACCTCCTCGGATCTCACCTCACTCGGACTCTATTGCTCATGAACCTCATCAAACACTCTCTTCCACTCAAAGGTTTGCTTCCCAAACTCTTTCAATTCCTCACCATTTTAACATTCCATTATATTCATCTTCCACTTCCCAGCATTCATCCCCCGCCTGCATTTGGTTCATCACCCAATCTTGAAGCACTTGCCCTTGCAGCAAGTATCTCCCTAGACGACGACGGAGACAACTCTGTTCATAACAATTCTCTCTATTCACGGTACTTACTTTCACTTACAACATGGGGATTCGCTATTTATGTTTATGTTTTTCCTCTCTTTCTGGCAGCAAATATTGAATTCTTCACCCTCTTGGTTCAAATGCAGGCCCTTGCATGAGATTACTTTTGCCACACAAGACAAGCCTAAACTCCTTTTTCAGGTATTATATAATTGCTTCTCGCTTCCAAGAAATGGGTTTAGCATTTTGTTCATTTCACATGGGTCACAACAACTAATGATATTTAATCTAAATTGCAAAAAGTATGAACATGTCTCGCTTCTTCCATTATTCAGCATAATAAGATTCACGAAAACTTCGTTATACTTGATTTCATGTTTTATGATCCCTAGTCTCTACTTAATTCATTTTATATGCATATGCAAGTCTTTTGTCTATGTCACACGTGCGTCTGAAAAAGTATGTATGAGACTCATGTCATCAATTACAAAATTTAGATATTAAGATGATGTGTTTTGAAGTATATGAAGGTCGTTGTTTGATGAATAACTAAGCCAGTGCAAATGATGCAGTTAACGGCCTTGCTTGCTGAACTTGGACTGAACATCCAAGAGGCGCATGCCTTCTCTACAACTGATGGCTATTCACTCGATGTTTTTGTTGTTGATGGTTGGCCATACGAGGTACTTCTTTTCTTTTCTCGTTTTGTGTTTTCCTTATCCTTGTACAATGTTCTTTATATATGTTCTTAGAACACAAGTGTGTTGGTATGTGGCTGTTATTCGTTCCTTTTCTAGATGTCCTTTTATATATAGATTCCTGTGCTGTATTTTATAAACTCTCTAGTGATCCAATAGATGAAACGCAATTATTTTGACACTAGAAAGGTTCCGGACTATAATTGTGGCCGGCATGCTATCTTTTCAATCATCCAGGAAACAGACAGACTCAGATTATCATTGGAGAAAGAAGCAGCAAAAATCGAGGTACTTGCATTTGCTTCTGCAGGAAATGGAGTTGGATGCTTTATATGAAGTCGTACAGTTTTCCATAGTGAATCTATGTGTTGTTGTAAGTTATTTCTATAATTCTTTCATTAAACTCAGTTGCAGAACCAAAGCTGGCCTATGCAACCATCCTTCTCTCCTCGAAAAGAAAATGAGCAGACAGTTGCCAGAACTCATGTTTCAATACCCAATGATGGAACTGATGTTTGGGAAATCAACCTTGAATACTTAAAATTTGGGCATAAAATAGCATCTGGTTCTTATGGAGATCTGTAAGTTCGCTATATCTATCAAACGAACGTCATATTAAAGGTGCTCAGAGGTTAATCTCTCCCTCCTTCCTACCTCTTGTTTTATTCAGGTATAAAGGAACATACTGTAGCCAGGAAGTTGCTATCAAAGTCCTCAAGCCAGAGCGTCTAGATTCGGAGCTAGAGAAAGAGTTTGCCCAAGAAGTCTTCATTATGAGGTTTGTGTGCCTTTTTGTCTGTTCTCTTTCGATCTTATGTGCAAATAAAAAGGTAGCAACCCAGGTTCGTAGAGTATCATTCAGAATCTACTTTCCGTTTTCAGGAAAGTTCGACACAGAAACGTTGTTCAGTTCATTGGTGCTTGCACCAAGCCTCCACATCTGTGTATCGTTACAGGTATGTTAGAGTGACCATATTTATGCATATGAGTCTGTTTGATATCACGATCTACACTTACCATTTTCTTTCTCGTTCCACTCCTTTCTTTCTTTCTTTCTTTCTTTCATATTTGAAAGAATACATGCCCGGTGGAAGTGTATACGATTATCTACACAAGCAAAAGGGTGTCTTTAAGCTTCCAGCTTTGTTTAAAGTTGCTATAGATATTTGCAAAGGAATGAGCTACTTGCATCAAAATAACATAATTCACAGAGACTTGAAGGCTGCCAACCTTTTAATGGACGAGAATGAGGTAATATTCCTATGCACACCATGTATGCCAAGAAATTTCTAGTGGGACTGTACTCTTCTTCTTTTTTCTCTTTAGACGAAACACTGCTCCATGTTAAGGGTCAAATAACATGTCGTGCTGCATCACATATGCCATCTACAGGCTGATTTCCATCATACTAGTTTCATTGACTTGGTGTGCATTACGTAGTTACTACTTGCTCCTGTTGATAGCAACTCAGAAGCGGAATCATATTCATGTCTCGATTTATGATTGCAGGTGGTTAAGGTTGCAGACTTTGGGGTGGCCAGAGTAAAAGCACAAACTGGAGTCATGACAGCTGAAACTGGAACATATCGGTGGATGGCTCCGGAGGTATGTTTGTAAGAGATCCTTACATGCGTTTTATAGCTTAGTATGTCTTTTACTATAAGCATCAAGAGATATCTCTGATCGATGTCTTACTCTAGCTTTTGCCTCATGGTCCACTTTATACATATAAACACACTCAGAATCAAATTGATTTACCTATTGGCGTTGATTAGATGTGACTACAGTATCTCATTCTGACACAATGTTTTGGTGCAATTTAGGTGATAGAGCACAAGCCATATGATCATAAGGCTGATGTCTTCAGCTACGGGATTGTGCTATGGGAGTTGTTGACTGGGAAGGTACTTGCGTGACTCTTGTCTGTAAAAATGAATACATAAACGAGGTGATAATGTCTTTAAACTCATGGGTTGGTGTGATGACAGCTTCCATATGAATACATGACGCCATTGCAGGCAGCAGTAGGCGTGGTCCAAAAGGTAATTATAGTATTGGTGGTGTAGAATGCATAGATTTGTGGTTGTATAAACGCTGGACATCTTAGAAGAAGTATTATGAATGGCAGGGATTACGGCCTACGATCTCAAAGAACACGCATCCAAAACTGGCAGAACTATTGGAGAGACTGTGGGAACAGGATCCGACGCAGAGACCAGACTTCTCAGAGATAATAAAGCAGCTGGAGGAGATAGCCAAGGAAGTAAGTAAAAGAGGAATGATGAGTTTAGTTTTGTGTAAATAGAAAGAGGAAAGAGTATTGAGTGAGTGTGAATGTGTGTGTAGGCAGGAGAAGAAGGGGAGGAGAAGAAAAAATCGTCATCAGGACTAGGAAGTGGTATCTTCGCAGCTCTGAGAAGAAGCACCACCACACATCATCATTGATCCAAAGAAGACTTGTATAGCAAATTTCGGATCATCATTGAGCTGCTGTGTTCTTACCCTAATCAATTGATAGATTTTATAATCCTTGATTTCCTTTTGTAAAAGTTCTCATTCAACACTATCACTTAACTAGACATAACATAAAGCCTTGATTGGTAAGGCTTCACTAGCACTAAATATGCTTGAAACCAGCCAAAATACATACTGAGCAATTCGATCCATTACAAAAGAAGCTAAATACAAATACTTGTTGGGTTTGGGTACTTGTGTTCATCTTCTGCTATACTCCATCTGTTTTGACTCATTAGGATCAAGTAGTCTTTTTTACCTAATAACTCGAGACGATGAGTCAACCTCCGGCGAAAAGGCGGAGGGCCGATCATTCCATCGTGAATGTTTGGGAAAGGGAGCTTGGTCTCTTACCCAATCGCACTTTCTCCTACCGTTTTTTAGCCTCCGAGGTCTCTCTCTCCGCTTGCTATTATTTTTTCTAGGGTTTCTCTGATTTAATGTTGAATCTGTTTCTATATTGCTCTCAATCAAATTATTCTATTGATACTGCTATTCTCGTCTCACTCGATACATTTGGGTATTCTCAATGTTATAGGTTAACTTTATCTTTCTCTCTATTTCCTTTCATAATGTGTTTCAATTCCAAGTGTTTTCTTGTTGCAAAGTTGTCCACTGTCTACTGTTTCTTAATGTCTTCTATTGACGGGAAACCATCCATGTTGATGATCGTATTACCAGGATCTAGTAGGCCGTCTGGGACTTCACAGGAAGCTCATAAAGCATAAGGGTTGTGTCAACACTGTTAGTTTCAATGCTGCTGGAGATCTCTTGCTTTCAGGTTCTGATGACAGACAAGTTATCCTTTGGGATTGGGAGACTGCTACTCCCAAACTTTCTTTCGATTCCGGCCACTGCAGCAATATATTCCATGCCAAATTTATGCCTTTCTCTGATGACCGTAGCCTTGTCACATCTGCTGCTGATAAGCAGGTGCACCCTCACCCTCTCTTTTTTTCTTCAAGATTTGCATGCAGTTTTTAGAGTATTAAATGCAATTTGGTTTTTCTCATCCCCTGAAAGATTTACACACCACAGCTCTAGATTGATTTTTGCTTATTTATTTTAAAACTAAGCTTATGTTTCCCAAATCCTGCCTGAAAATTTGTCTTCAATACTCCTCCCTTTTGTTTATTCATAATGAATTTTGTAATAGGTTCGCTATTCCAAAATACTCGAGTCTGGACAAGTTGAGACTTCTTTATTGGGTAAACATCAAGGAGCTGTCCACAGATTGGCTGTTGAGCCTGGAAGTCCTTTCTCATTCTATACTTGTGGTGAGGACGGAGTTGTAAAACATGTATGTTGTGTTTTTCTGCAGAGCAATCCTTTCAGTTTGTTTTCTTATCAGTGATTTTTTAAACCTAGGTGGCTTATAACAACAAGATATTTCATTGTTTTCAGTTTGATCTTAGGACTCGGGTGGCTACAAATCTTTTCACTTGTAAAGAAGCAAAATTCAATTTAGTTGTCTACTTGCATGCAATTGCAGTTGATCCAAGGAACCCAGGTCTTTTAGCGGTGGCTGGAATGGATGAGTATGCTCGTGTGTATGATATTCGAAGCTATCGCTCAGAGGGTTGGTATAATTTTACCCAACCGGTAGACCACTTTTGTCCTCCCCATTTGATTGGGAACGACCATGTAGGAATAACAGGTCTGGCTTTCTCAGATCAAAGTGAGCTACTTGCTTCATATAATGATGAGTTCATCTATCTTTTCACCCCAGATATGGGGCTAGGTTCAGCCCCATATCGCTCTTCAACTGAGACTGTGGAGTGGAAGATGCCACAGGTCTATAAAGAGCACGAGAACCGTGAAACAGTCAAAGGTGTGAACTTTTTTGGACCCAAGTGCGAGTATGTGGTGAGTGGTTCTGATTGTGGCCGAATATTCATCTGGAGGAAGAAAGATGGAGAGCTTCTCCGTGCCATGGAAGCAGATAACCATGTTGTCAACTGTATAGAGTCTCATCCTCACATGCCACTGATGTGTAGCAGTGGAATTGACAGTGACATCAAGATATGGACTCCTGGAGGAACTGAGAAGAAGCCCATTTCGCTAGGAAAGGCAAATCAGGTAATGCCATCTATTGTAAACAATCTGAGCGGAGGCTGAATTTTGTTTTGAGAGATAAACTGACTGTTTGTGTATTGTTTCCTGGAAACAGTCTTCGGTTTCTGGCAACATTCTTAGGTTTCTATTAGATGATGAGGAGGGAGATGATTATGCATTAAATCCACTTTTGTACTATGATGATGATGATGATGATGATGACGATGATGAATGTAGTGATGAGAGTTCAGATGATGATGAGAGTGAGGAAGAGGAGGAAAATAGTGATGTCGATGTTGAGAGTACGAATGATGATGATGGGGATAGTGTTAAAGACGATGCAGGGGGCTTATAGATAATTATATTGTTCATCATAATAAATGTATTACACATTTAAGTTAACACAGAATTATACAAAATCCAAAATCCAATTCTATTTGTTTTTGTTAAAATCCCAATAATTATTTTTTCCTTAAGGGTCAATAGGCTCATTTTAACGGGCTCAAATAAATTTACAGAAGGCCCATATAAACAGTAACGTTAAATATAATTTCATTCAGCTATAAAGGCCTTTACATATATATGCGACATTTAGCGTCGTCTTCCTCTGAGGCGAGAATGGTGGTTTCTCCCAGGCTGCTCGCGATTGGTTCAGGTCACACTACTCGCTTCTTCTATGTACTCGCTCACTTCTTCTCATGTTTTCCTTAAATAATCTAGCTGGGATTTTGATTAATAGGTCTAATCGGATTAGCTCCGTTTCATCGACAGAATGGATTCGGGCACAGTAGCTTCAAATTATCATCTGTAATTTACCTTTCTTTCTATAGCCAGCGATTAAGACGAGGAATGGAAGGTATTTGACAAAATTTGTTTGATTTTGATAGAGTATGAGTGGGAGAGTGAGTTATAATAAGAAGAAAGAGGGTGGATTTGGCGCTGTTGTTTCGGTAAATTTGGGTCGTCAAAGTTACAACGAAGAAGAGCCTTCTTTTTGGGTGAGCCTTGTTAGGGAGATGGTGTGGAGCACGAGATGTCTCTTCTCTTTCATGGCTGAGCAACCTAGTCAGCTTAGATACATTGAGTGGCCAAGTTTTACAACCACTCTCAAGACTGCCACACTGAGTCTGTGTCTGGTAGCCATCTTCATTGTTGCACTATCATCTGTGGACTCTGCTCTTTCTTACATATTGGCTTTGATCTTGAGGAAATCTCCTTGAAGCCTGATTAATTGTTGATGTAGAAAGAATCATAGTCTCTCTTCTTTACTTCTTTGTTTCATCAGATTTCAAGCTTACAAGATGTATCCAAAATCAAGCATTGTTCTAAATATCTTACATTAGATAATTGGTATCAACAACATCTTTGTTTTACTTAAGAATAACAGCAGCATTGCGGATGGAGAGATACTGGTGAACTTGGTCGGAAGAAAGTGACCTGAGAGTCTTGAAGACATTTGCATTTGCATACCGCAGATTTGTTCTTGGGTCCACATACGGCGCCTGCAAAGACACGCCCATTTGAGTTTGCATTTGGGTTTAATGTTAATTCATATCCATTAAAGCTTTGCGAACCTCATATCCAGTTATATCGCAAATTCTCTTGCAGGGTTGAGTCGATGGAGGCGATTCAATGTTTACATCTGCGCACAGATAAGATTCATCCATTGATTTGTTTTGATTACAATAAAAAGAAGATTGCAGGAAAGGAAAAGACAGAGAGAATGAGAGAGAGTTACAATTGGGTAGGTCGTGAGGAAAATCAGGGAGATTCTCAGCTTGAAGAATCTGCTTGAGGTGTTTCCACCTGCCTCGTGATTGGCCCTTTGGGTACTTCTCAGAGGCTTGTATCTTCTTGAAGCTCAGACGCGATGGTACCATCATCTCCGGATCATCTCCCTCCATCTCCGACTCACTCTAAACCCTAACTTACTCTTTCGTTCCTACGAAGAAGAAGAAGAAGACCAAACCAAGCTTTCTTTAGATACTACCCACTTTTAAGTGAACCGGGCCCGGTCCGGTTCTCTCAATTTCTTAAATTGATCTTAACAAAGCGAACCGACCATCCTTTTTTCTTTCTTCTACATTGGAAAACCCAATTGAAGACACAGTTTCTTCTCCTAGATCGATCCCACATGTGTTCTTCGTTCCACTTGGATTCAGATTACTTTTTCTCGAGTTGTGGAATCTGAGATCTGGACTTCTAATTAGCATGTCTGTGTTCTTGAGCCACCTATTATGAGTGACTTTCAGAAATCACTTTCTGTGCGGTTGAGCCGTCGGGGTGACCGGAGCAATCTATACGCAGAATCTAGAGGTTTTTTCTTCTTGACTTGTCAATTCTTGTGCACATCGTACCTAAAGCTTGCTTACTACTTGTTAATTTCCTTATCTCCAATGGTGTAGATGCTGAGGCTGGCTTCTTCTCTCCCACTCGACTGCATTCTGATTATACAATGAAAAAAATTTGGAAGGCCGGCTTCCTTCGCTTGGTTCTTGTTGGTGGCATTGTCTGGATGCTTCTCATTCTCATTGCCCTCTTGTTTCATGTTTGGTCTTGTCAATCTTCTCTTTCATTCTTCTCAGGTATCCCTCTTGCCTCTTTAGATCTCATCGTAATCATCATCCTCTAGTTTACTCTAACCATCTTCTGCATTCACCACAGAGGCTATCAGAGTTATGGGATTTATGTAACATGATGTTCTTGGTAATTCACTTGCAGCTATATGCAACAAAGAAGGCAGACTCTATGTCATGTTAGACACTATTGGATTTGTACCAAAACCGCAGCACCGTAAGATTCTTCTGTAGAATCAATCTGTATAGCTTCTTCTTATTCTACACTGACACCTACTAACCTCTTCTTTTGATTTATCTTTTAGGATGCCCCATTCCGCTAGCCTATGACCCTGATAAGGTGCTCCTTCCCAGTGGTAAAACCGCTGATACATTAGTCAGAAATCTCACCTATATTACTCAGGATGAGTCCTCTAAGTCTCAGTTTCCTCTTTTTGGCGGAAATATAAGCTGGTCTCAACGAGAAGAAAGCTTTAAACTGAAACCTGTGATGAAGGTAAAAACGTTAGCTTCTTAGGCCATGCTTCTATACCTCTTCGACCATTCCTCCCACTGATAACTTCCAAACTGTTTCATCACAACCCAAAACGTTTCAGGTCCATTGTGGATTCATGCCTCGTGGTGGGGCAGAAATGTCATCTTTGGATAAAGAATACGTCAAGAAATGTAGATTTGTGGTTGCCACAGGGATTTTTGATGCTTATGATGAACCCCATCAGCCATCAAACATAAGCGAGCGTTCCAAGAATCTCTTCTGTTTCGCCATGGTGGTAGACGAGGTCTCTCTCGAGTTCTTAAATGAAAATTCTACTGTCAGGAAAGATGTTGAAGGAGGCAAATGGGTTGGTATTTGGCGTCTGATTCTACTTAAAACTCCACCATATGATGAACCTAGGAGGAATGGTAAAGTGCCAAAAATCTTAACTCACAGGTTATTCCCTGAAGCACAGTACAGCATTTGGATTGATGGGAAAATGGAGCTTATTGTTGATCCCTTGCTTATTCTAGAAAGGTACGAATACCACACATAAGGATATAAGACTCTTACATCCAAGTGATCCAGCAGATTATATACTTATCCGCAATGCTCATTAGCACAGGGATGGAATTCCACTATCAGTCCCCGCTTTACCAAAAGTGTTAAAGGATGCATATTCTTTGTTTCATCTCACTTTCAGGTATTTGTGGCGCGGGGAGCATACTTTTGCCATTGCTCAACACAAACACCATCGAAGCATATATGAGGAAGCTGATGCGTGCAAGAGGAGAAAGCGATATGCCCGACCTCTTGTTGATCTTCATATGAAAATATATCGATATGAGGGATTGGAACCATGGAGTATCAAGAAGAGCACTGTTAGTGGTAAAGACCATAGCGAAAACATCAATTTCATTATGCGCCTTATTAAATACTAAGCGTCTTGTCTTGTGTCGCACAGATGTTCCTGAGGGAGCGGTGATTATAAGAGAGCACACTGCAATGAACAATCTGTTCAGCTGCCTGTGGTTCAATGAGGTACACCTGCTAACACCAAGGGACCAACTGAGTTTTGGGTACGTAGTGGACAGACTAAAAGGAGCCTTCAAGGTGTTCATGTTCCAGAATTGTGAGTACAACTCTCTCTTCGAACTGCACCCTCACATACGAGAGCATTCCTCGAAGATAGAGTGGGTCAAGAGTCTTAAGGAACTCAAAGGGAAAGGAGAGAATTTGAAGGAAAGTCGAGGCGGCTTTGGGCTCTGGACTCCCTACCCTGGGGACCTTGATTCTGTTGAGCTACCAAAAGTAGTAAGAACTTCTAAGGCTGGCTGACGCATTTATCATTATACGCTCGTTTTTGCTTTTGTTTGATCATTCTTTGCGATCGAACTAAATTCAGAACTTCCATTTTATACAAATCATACACATTTTCTGAATCCTAACTCTAAATCGAAGTCTCAGATGCAAATCACAAGTTGAAAAATAAAATAAAAACAAATGTCTATTTTGTGAAATGTTATAGTTTACACATAAAACATAAAACATACAAAAGAAAGAAAAAATCAACTAATATAAAGTCTATAAGTCAGCAATATTATAGTATATTTAGTTAATAATATATCTATATACACATTAATACCAATTACATTTATTTAATAGTTTTAATATATAAAATTTACGATATCCGTTGACAAAAAAGAATCTATGTTTTACATGGAATAAAAATAAAACATGGTAGGATCTAGTTTGGTATATAATAAGAGAATACAAAGAATAAGGAAAACTTCATAAATTACACACGAATCTCAATATCTCGTTCAAAAAGAATAACAAGCCTGCTTGCTCACTTTGGAAGACAATAATAAAGGGTCTAACAATTGGGAACAAATACCATTATTGACACAGAGGTGTGAACGAAGACAATAAATAAGGGTCTAGCGATTGGGAACAAACACCATTTATTGGGAGGGACGACACAGAGGTGTGAACCAACCGCAGAGGTAAAAACAAGGATGCATTTGGACAGTAACACAGTAATTACTCTGTTTCTCAGTTGGTGGCGTCACGGCTGTAAAACTGATCAAGGGTTTTCGCAGGTATACGGTGAAGCAACTCACGGGGGAAAATTCGCAGCAGTGTCCATGCTAGGTCCAGTGACTGGAAGATATTTCGGGTATCGTAAGCTCCCTGAGCCACAAACTTCCTCTCGAATTTGTCTAAGAACTCAAGATATAACTGTTTGGATAAAGACAGAAATAGTGGTTAGATGAATAATAAAGGGGAAGCATCTAACTTGTGTAGTAAAAAAGAAAAGAAGAAAGACCAGATCCTCAGAAGAAAGAGCTTCTTCTCCAACCACGGCTTTCATGGCTTGCACGTCCTTTCCAATAGCGTAATTGGCATACAACTGATTACAAAAAGTAATTAACATCTTAAGCTCGGGATGTACTAAGATGTTGGTAAAACTGACGCATAAGAAAATATCTTACTTGATTGGAAACATCAGAATGGTCCCTGCGAGTCATACCCTCACCGATGGCACTCTGCAATACAAAGTCAGTTAACTTTAACAAATGTTCGCCTGGGTTCATCGGACGATTTTGAATCCCCCAAACTTACCTTCATGAGACGAGACAAAGATGGTAGGACATTGATTGGAGGGTATATCTGTGGAACACATAGAAAATTGGTATTACAAACCCATTGTTGGGACATTTCATTTCCGTAAAACTAGAAAAAAATCATTTTAGCAGTCTACTGTTACACAGGTATATACTATATGTGTTTCTCATAAAGGTTAAAAATTCACTTTGTAGTAATACCAATTATGTTAAGAACCCTTTGAAACAATTGATTTCTTCAAGATTGTACCTGTCTATTGTGAAGTTGTCGGTCAATATAGATTTGGCCCTCTGTAATGTATCCTGTCAGATCTGGTGTGGGATGCGTGATATCTGGACAGAAAAGAGGGAAAACTTTTTTTAGAAATCTCAAACAGGATCGTTCACTGACCAGCAAACCTTTTATTTAGGACCAACAAAAATTCCTCAGCAAGAGGGTTATATGGTCAAATAAACAAGCATAGGTGTGCTACACTAAAAACTAGTATATCCTCCGCTCAGAATGTTAAGAGTGCCACAAAATGGTTCCAGTTTTAGTTTAACCAAAATCGTTCCAAAGAAATGATGCTAAAACAAATCCCTAGAAGCCACAAAAAATAATGTACAGCGAGATCATGAGAATTACCATCGTTTGGCATAGTTAAGATGGGGATTTGAGTGATGGAACCTTTCCTCCCCTCAATTCGTCCCGCTCTCTCATATATGGTAGCCAAGTCAGTGTACATGTAACCTGGGTAACCACGCCTTCCAGGCACTTCTTCACGGGCAGCAGAGACCTAAGTGTGGTCAACATCAAACATGATGTCAGGCTTCCTATCATCTCAACGTATATGAGTTGTGAACAGAGCATGTAAATATCGATTATCACCTCACGAAGAGCATCAGCGTAAGAACTCATGTCTGTAAGAATGACAAGGACATGCTTTCCACATTCATATGCCAGGTACTCAGCTGTCGTGAGAGCAATACGAGGAGTGATGATACGTTCAATAGTCGGGTCGTTTGCCTGTACGGGAAACAAAATGGAAAACCTTCAGAACGAAACATCAGAACCAAAATTTGCTTCAAGATGACAATAGTGTGACTGCAAGACTTGCCAAGTTAAGGAAAAGTGTCACTCTCTCCATTGACCCATTCTCCTCAAAATCACGTTTAAAAAATTGTGCAGTCTCCATGTTCACACCCATTGCTGCGAACACAATGGCGAAGTTATCATCCTCCTGGTGCTGCAAATTCACATAAATCGACCAATGTGATACTGTTATTTGACATATTGAAACTATGGCATTAGACAACTACCTACTTACTCTAGATTTATTGAATCAAACGGAGCATTGTGGAGCTCTCATAAAAAGTAGTTAAAACAATATCTTTGTTTAACCCCCTAATATCATTTGTAATGGGTATGTCAAACTCTCTACGAAATAACTGTTATAATTGTAATGGACCAATTACAGCTGTAGACTCGGGCCAGTAACGTTTAAATAGTGATACCTCAAGAAGATTATCCGACTTCTCTAAACGCTTAACCAAACCAGCCTGACGGCAAATTTGAGCAGCAATTTCATTGTGGGGAAGACCTGCAGCAGAGAAAAGGGGAATCTTCTGTCCTCTGGCAATTGAATTCATGACATCAATGGTGGAAATCCCAGTCTGAATCATCTCTTCAGGATAGGTTCTCTCACTGGGATTGATAGAACTGCCTGGAGAAATAAAAGTCTAAAATCATATCCTTGTATATTATTATGAGCTTTAAATATGTAACACGAGACCAAACCAGCTCACCAGAAATATCCAAATACGCCTCCGGCAATATAGGTGGACCGTTATCAATGGGCTTCCCTGAACCATTGAAAATGCGACCAAGCATATCCAAAGAAACCGGAGTTTTTAAAACCTATAAAAAAGATATTGGAAAAGGTGAGACCAAAGATGTATACAATGCAAAAAAAAAGAAAAAAGAAAACTGTTTACTTTCCAACTCTTTAGTAAACAAAGAGTCCCATACCTCTCCTGTAAATTGCACAGTTGTGTACTTGTTGTCAATGCCAGAAGTTCCTTCAAATACCTAGACAAGCAAAGCAGAGAAATTGACGTCGCAGATTTATGGAAAGGTAATAAAGCAAACCTTCCGTGTGTTGACAATGCAAGAATACAACTTGTTAACATATTCGTTCAATTAAAGATCAGACTTAGAGAGTAGATTAGCAGAAAGCTAATGGAGAGAGGAAGATGTGAGAAACCTGAACAACAGCTTTCTCTCCATCAACTTCGAGAACTTGACCACGTCGTGTAGTTCCATCCCCAAGACGGATATTGACAATTTCTTGGTATTTAGGGCCCTAGAGGCAAGCGCAGTATATCATCATGAGGGGAAACCCATGGGACAAGAATACTAGGAAGATAAAAACCCAAAAAGAAAAGAGCAGAAAATAAAATTCAATAAACCTTGACTTTTTCAAGGATAACAAGAGGGCCCGCAACACCAGAGACAGTTCTATACTCTGCGGTATAAGGAAAATGATGTCATAAGAAGATTAACAACGCAATACAATCTCTGAACAATCATAAATCATAATCTTCTCAAGATCCCAAATGGTAGATAGAGAATTGCTCAGATTTTAGTTAAAAGTTTAAGGTCTTACCCATGCCGATCTCGAGGGTACCCTCCATTTCAAGGTTGTTTTCAGCAGCACCCATTTTCGATCTTATAACAAATCACACCAAATAAACAACAAGTGAGCAAATCAAAGTGTGCGTCTCTAACATCAAGTAAAGTACAACGCTAGCAAAGCAAATCAAATCAAGAGTATGCACTTGAATCGCCCAAAAATATACAGAAGAATGATCCAGCGGAATCGATTGACGTAAATCTAGAAAATTCGTTCCATCCAATCCGACTTGCACAATGAGGATCATAAAACCCAACAAACAAGAACACGGAACAAGCAAGGAGAGAATAGAGAGTGGAAGATGAAACAAATGATAATGTTGAGAAAAATTGGAGATGCATTGATCGATTAGGTGTACCTCTTGTTTCGTCTTCGTTGTTTAGTTCTTATTCCAAAGATCTGGAGAGTAAGGAGACAGAGCGAGGAGAGATCTATGGTGGTGGACTGACTATATAGCACCAAATTCAATCTGTTGAATAACTCTGGGTCTTTTAAATGACGTTTTTACCCTTTTATCAAAATTAGTTCAAGGGATCACTTTTTTTTGGTATCGTAGTGAATTAGCTGGATGGATGGATCATTCATGTTGTGTCTATGACTCTCACATGATCATAAGTCCAATCAATTACTATGCACTTTGTAAAGAAGAGAGAAGAAGAACTCACTCTGACCTTTTTGGTCAGCAGTCCACACAGCTAACAAAACTGCCACTCGATATCCATCTTTCCCAGTCAATAATAATCAAATACATTTGAGATATATATAATAAATATAGTTACAGTGATCTTGGAAAGAATAAAAGGAGGCCGTGAAATCATAAAGAGTGGTCAGGAGGCAGCAGCAGGAGCTGGATTGGGCGTGGTTGTCGTGTATGGAGCCAAGCTGTTGTGAGGCAGATTCACACCCGCGCCTCTCACTGACACCACCGGTCCTCTCAGTAAGCTCGCTCTGCTCACTAAGTTTGTATCGAAGAACACAACAATCACTGTTATGTCATCGTGGAAATGCCGCCTCACGCCTCTGTCTATCTTTTTCAGGTCTGAGTATCTCATCTCTCGCTTCTTTGCCGCTTCTTGAAGCGCAACTTTCACCAGCCTCTTTGCAATGCCCTGCCATTTCCCAACCCAAACCACCACCCAACATATATGATTACTAAAACAGTTATTATATGCATTTCACTTAATAAACAAATCTGGAGTTCTCACGTTACGCTGATGATTCTGGACGATATCTACTGCTTCTTGGTTACTCATATGTTCCCACAGTCCATCTGAAGCACATATTATAAACTGATCGTGGGGCTCCAGCGTATGCACCGTGATCGCTGGCTCTGCACTCAGTAATGGCCTGCTGAATGGTGACCTCAGTCGGTATTTGGCGTACAGTGGTTCCCTGTTGAACTCTGACCGTTTCAAATACACATCACCTATGGATCTTGAAACCTGGATATAACCCAAAGCCACTCAGAAAGACAATAATTGGGTAAGATAAAAACTACAGAGTTTTTCCAACTACATTCTTTATACGGTTATTATACCTGAATGATGCCTTTTACACGCCACACATTATGTTTCAGTACCACTATATCCCGATGGTCTGGATGCAGAGCCTGAAGTTCTTGTCGCACTGACTCAATAGATGCGTTGTGCTCGGCAGAGAGCTGAGTGGCGTGAACCTCCCCAGTTGCCCTCATGATTTGTCCCAGAACGGCCCGTGAGTCCCCCGCGTTGGCCACGTAGAGCGTCCCATCACAGATGACGCTTACAAGGCAGCATGATCCCACAGTGGCTATCTGAGGTCTAGTTGGAAATTGATTGGTAACAATGGATAAGAATCCTTCTTCAGTCGCTTGGAAGGCTTTTTTAATCACCTCCGCGGACATACACTGTTGCTCTGCAGTAAACCCTGTGCACAGAAAGATGAGATAAAAACTAAAAGACCCTTTTCCTAGAAAACTGCTAGAAGTCCCATCTGAATTAAAGCTCTAGATTACCTAATGGAAACAAGAGTAAAGCATAGGTTGAGAGAGCTGAGTGACTCACTCTTGAGGTGGTGGAACATATGATCATTGATGAAGCGCGATGTCTCAGGGCCACCGTGGCCATCGTAGACGCCAACAAATGTGCCATAGGGACCAGAGTCGTGGGTGCTAAGAGTGCCAGACTCAAGCTGGCTCTGGTCCTCGAGTAAGCTGTTGGCTTGAACGACGGCCATGGAGAAGTCACCATAGACGTGCTGACCGGAGTCTCTGTACCATAGAAGTCCCTCTTGCCGGCCGCCAGAATCTGAGCCTGAACGTGCCTGCTGGTCTGACCGTGGCCAGAGACAGGCATTCAGAAAGTTCATGAACCCAGATAGCATCCCTCATCTCATCCGAATCTCCCACCACAACATAGAACTTGACAGTTATAAAGATGACAATCACAGGTCTCTGAAATCGGTTTCAATGCAAAAACTTGTATAATTCTTTCAAGGGAACCGCAAGCACTGCAGTGTCAACAATAAATGGCATAAGTAAGCAATAAGTAATGACAACAGAAGTGAATCTGGAAGGGAGTTGAGAAAACTAGTTTGGATTTGTGACAGTAGTAGCAGGTGTGATCAAACAATCTAAGAACTTTAATGCAACATTGAAAATAAAAATCATTTTAAGGGAAGAAAAGTAAAATTAATGAAGGTGGTTTGATGGATTTGGAGCAGTCATAAACTAATTCGATGAGAGAAGCAAGAAAGATAAAACCGAAAGGATTCGTAAAAGGAAAATCAAAGGATTCAGCGGAAGACTGAAACTTGGTTAATGGAAAGTATTACCTGAGAAGAAGGAATCTAGTAGTAAGAGCAAAGCAACGAAGAAGAAGAAGATGGTGTGAGTTGTAGATCTACGGATCAACCAAACACAAATATAATAATTTTGATACTTTTTTATATAAAAGGAGAAGCGAACGGATGAGGAAGAAGACCAATTTCACTATCTTTAATTTGGTTTTGTTAATAAATTTATATTATAAAGAAAAGAGAGAAAGTGCCTCTTTACTTATCCGGTAAAGAGTAAAGGAGATGGAAGGAGAGGTCTTTGTTCTTCCTTTGCCTTTGGTGTGATGAATGAATGGTGAAAAAGTCAGAATCCCTTACGAGACAAGACCCATAACGATGCCAAGCTCCGAGCCAGCTCATCTTAAGGTCCCACCCTTTGGGCCTCCACTGCCAACGACTAACCCAAACACTCACTTCAAACTCTTTTTCTTCTCCAACCAAATCTTTTTATTCTAAACACACTTCACATTTGCAAATGGCTTTAAGCCTAAATGCAAACAGTAAATCCACATAAGGCAGCTCATTTGGTTATTGGGCCGGCATGTTGTCGCCCAATATAATTTATCGTTGACAAAAAACAAAAAACACACATCACATTTACGGTTACAATTGGATACATCAATGGATAATGGAACCCATCTCTATTTTTACTCACTTTTCCTTTATATACATCCATCCATATGAGGTTGTGGTCCACTACTCTTTTCTTTTTATGCTTTTCTTACTCTTTTCTTTAATAAACCGGTAAATTTCATTGAAAATGATTAGTACGATTACAAACATATATTTGTACAAGTTCTTTGTCAAAAGAAGAAAAAAAAACAAAGAGATTAGTCTTCCTACGAAACTTAGGTCCAGAAACACATGAATATTTTGCAATGTCGTCTAGCGTTAAATGAATTAACAATGTTGCGGTCAATATACTTGAACACTTCTTCCGTAAGGAAAAATTGGGCATTATGGAACTGTCATAAACAATACTCAAACTATAGTCTCCTTGTAAATTATACTCAAAATTTTTAATGAGTATAATAATATCAAATCATTGTAAATTATACAATTTGCTTATGTTTTCCACACAATTTGTCTCAACGTTTAATGCCCATAAAAGTGGTGGTCCATGACCGTGAGGGGAAACAAAAAACAAGAAGGGATTAGAGAAGAAGCTTGGGCTTTGAAGAATGAGAAATTCAATATCAATTATTATGTAAAATATTATTCAAAAAAAGATAGGGACAGGAAAGTGATAGGGATAAAGTGAGATATGTCACTTTACCTAACATAATTTAATTAAATAATAATGAATGTACCACTCTTTTTGGCCCTTTCTTCCCATTGTTCTACTACCAATAATAGCACAAACGAGCACATTTTAAGCTCAAATAAACATTTTTTTTATCTAAGTAACAAATTTAAACCCTGATTTCTAAAACATGAATAAGTCCACCATCATGATCAAAACCGTAAGCTATTTTAACTTTTGCCAACAAATGCAATATCTAATTTGAGCCATGAGAATGTGAATCCGCAATCAAGCTTATACTCTCCATGATCCAGTGTCAATATATTAGATTATGTATGTAAGTGAAGTTATAAATAGTTTCATAAAGATACAAAATCTATGTAGATTCGTCTTAGAGAAGGTCCCTACATACAGAACATAATCCAACCACTCTCTACCTTTCACTTCTCCAACCCAATCACACTCTCCTTTTACCTTCACCAAAGTAGTATATTATTAAACTTAACTCTCTTTTTTCTTACTGCTAATTTGTTTGCTTGAAAACAACAAGTCTTACCAAATATGAGATCTGATGCTGCTCTCTTTTTATTTGCACATACAGAGTCACAAAATGTTTTTATTTGATCCTTTATGTTTTCATCGCACCCATACATTAGTATGTTGAGTTTTAATAAGGTTTTGATAGCCATAAACATCTTAGTTTTCAGAATTAAATTGATTCATTAGTTGTAATACCGAGACACGTTTTTTGAAATAAGAACAAGAGCATATATTCGCCATCACTTTAAATGCGCATCATATATTGCTAACTATGTCTCTGTATGTTTCTCAGAATTGATCAGCAAGAAGTAAGAAAGAAATGTCGCAGAGTTTCAAAGTGTGTGTCTGCTGCAGCAGAAGCTTCAAGGAGAGAATCAAACAACCACCTATGAGCATCAAGAGACTCTGAGTCAAGTACAAGGAGAACCGCACGCTGGTTTGGACTACGTGCAGGATATCTTCCACAGCCTTAAACACCACAACAGTTTGTCATCTCAAACTGTGTGTTTTTGGTTCTCTCTTCAGAACACTTACATCGCATGAAGATCTGCAGAAATGTCTCACTGCCATTAAGGATAACGCGTTTCATGTGTCAGACTATCCTGTCATGATCACTCTCGGAAAACAGTTTGTCAAACTTTGATCCTCTTTATACGTTTCGTTGAATCTTGATTTCTTCAAGAAAGCAGTGCTACTAAGTCAGTGTAATCTATCTGTCTGTAATAATTCCCTCGCACGTGCTTGAGTGTCAACGATGTTTCTAACTCTTTTCTTAATATTACATCTTTTGTATATTAAAAAGGAGAAAAATATGAACTTTTCAATCACTATGACCGCCTGCCTCCGAATAGGTGCCTTGTTTGACTTGCCATTGTCCTCCATATACATTTTTCTTCCCCTAACTTCAATAAATTAAGAGTGGAAGAAAAGCAGAGCTTTGTTTCATAGATCATCATCGCATCATGGAACAAGAAGGCACCCAAGATATCGTCATCGTCGGCGCCGGAATCTCCGGACTTTCCACCGCCGTTGGGCTGCACAGGTGTGTGCTTGTAAGAAAGTAGCTACCTTTGAGTTATTAAGCATAGTAAGTTGACAAAAGTGGTGTGTGTCTGTGTCACACAGGCTTGGGATCAGAAGCACGGTGCTGGAATCTTGGGACGAACTGAGAGTGACAGGATTTGCTTTTACGACTTGGTTCAATGCTTGGAAGGCCATGGAAGCTCTCGGAGTTTCACAGCATGTTCGTAGTCTCCATGATCGCCTTGAAGGGTATCAAACTAACACACCCTATTATTATTATTATTATCATTCATTTCAATCGAAATCTGTAACAAGGCAACTTATGATGCAGGTGGGTGGTGGGATCCATTTCTGCAGGAAATCCTCCCAAAGAGATGATGTTTCCAGAATCCGAGTATGTTTCTCTTCTTCTCTGCACAAAACATATAGTATATTAATGTTTATAGAAAAAGAAGAATATATATTGAATCTTGTGTGAGTTGGTTTCTTCAGAGAATATGAGACTCGGTGCGTACAAAGGAAAGTTTTGTTAGAGGCTTTAGCGAATGAGTTGCCTCAAGGGACCATAAGGTTTTCGTCTAAGTTAGTTCATATCGAATTGTGTGGACACTACAAGATGGTCCATCTCTCCGATGGAACCATTCTCAAAACCAAGGTACTAACTAGTAACTACTTAGTCCTCTGTAAACCATCCAAGGCTGGCCTTGTAACCGAATTCTAGGGTCTCTAAACGACATTCAGGTTTTGATAGGGTGCGATGGAGTGAAGTCAATGGTTGGTAAGTGGTTAGGCTTCAAGAATGCGGCTAAAACTGCCCGGTTTGCAATCCGAGGGCTCACACATTTCCCGGAAGGCCACGGATTTGGGAAAAAGTTCTTCCAATTTGGTGGAGACGGTGTTCGTTCAGGTTTTATCCCCTGTGACCACAACACTATCTACTGGTTCTTAACCCACACTTCTACTGAAATAGGTAAAGGGAACTTTACCTGATGATATCTTCATATCCTCTTACTGTCTTTGACTCTCCTCCTTGCGCTTGTTAGATAAGAATACAACTCCAGAAAACATCAAAGAGTTTGTGCTGAACAAGCTCAAAAATTTACCTAACAACATTAAGAGTGTCGTGGAGACCGCCGATCTTGAAAGCATAGTGATGTCTCAACTGAAGTACCGACCTCCATGGGAACTCCTGTGGACAAACATCACAAAAGATAATGTATGCGTTGCAGGGGATGCACTTCACCCAATGACTCCTGAAATTGGACAAGGCGGTTGCTCAGCCATGGAGGATGCAGTCATCCTTGCTCGTTGTCTAGGTGAAGCTATAAATGCTAAGAATCTGAAAGGCGAAACAGATGGCGAAGACGAGAGTTACAAACGGATTGAAGAAGGTTTGAATAAGTATGCAAGAGAAAGGAAATGGAGAAGCATTGATCTTATAACTACGGCATATATAGTAGGTTTCCTACAGCAGAGCAGAGGGACGTGGATGAACCTGTTAAGAGACAAGTTCTTGTCCTCTTTCCTTTCTCGGTTGCAACTGAAAAAGTCTCATTTCGATTGCGGAAGCCTTTTCCCTTGATTCTCAATATGAGCAAGCAGGATCAAAAGCTTGTGTTACTACTCATTCTGTAGACCAGTTTTCACCTTTGCTTCAAGTTGCTCAATGACTGTGTTTTACGCTTTTACTTTATCTCACACTTGCTCTGAATAAAAAGGATCAATGAAGCCACAAGCGATCAGAATTTTTATTATAACAGAATAGCAAAAGAAATAGTTTTAAGAGGGTTCCCATTTTGTGACTGATTATGAACCCATTTGAGAAAAGAAAAGTAGCCAACAAAGATTGACCAAGACCAAGTCATGGCTGCTACTACTTGCTGCTACAAAGAAAACGAAATCGATGGGTTAATGATGAAAGATCTGACCAATTAAGAGATTATCATAATATATTTTGTCAGAAAGTCAAATGAATGGTTATGATAGACTTCAATCAATAAGCATTGTTCATTGGATATATATATGTAATTGGTGACTCACATATGACGCGTTGAAGAAAATAAAACCGAAAGAAAACCAAAGCGTTTCCCTCTTCTTCTCCGGCAACTCAGATCATCCAGTCAGTAGGTACCATTACACTCTTGTTTATCATTCCTGCATCATACTTCCTACTGTATAGTCTTGTCATGTCATCTAATTAAGTTTCCGGTTTACCCACAGAGTCGTTTATCGATCCGGTTTATCCCATCCTCAACCCAAAATGGACTTCTTCACTTCAAGCAAAGCAAAGAAAGATGGAAAAAGATCATCAGGTAACCTTATAGTCTTGTCATGTCATATCCTTGTTCTCGCTGTCCGTATGTTTAACTCTTGCCGGGGATGGTGAAAGGCTAGACTTTTTCATTATTATCATCCATTAAACTAACCCAACGTTGACCACTTCAGGACTCTTCGGCAAAAAAAATGAGAGCAAGAGCAATCCAGCGACTCCTCCTCATGCCGCTGGAGGTAGATTGCCGCCACCTTCGTATCTCTCCAACATAAAAGCAGAAACGGAGTACGATTTCCCCATGTCCGATGACCAAAGACCGTACAGGAAACAGCCGGTGTCTGAACGCATCCCCAACTCCCACTCTTCTAGGCCTCCCCTATACGGTTATGGCACGGTACTTCATCTATTTCCGTTGCCAAACCAACTGTTTCTTTGGACCTAACAGTGTATACTGAGTTTGCGTTTCTCAACTGCAGCCCGAGCGTCGTAGAGATCATGGTAGAGAGGCAATGAGTTATGAGCCAGAGACCAGCGCTCCTTCCAGCCCATTTCATCCAGCTAGAAACGGCACGGTAGTTTTTTGCTTCTTCTGATTTGAGTCTTTTACAGTTTCCTGATGTTGACTCCTGTTCTCTCTATCATTGCAGCCTGGACGTCCTAGGAGATCAACTGAGTATAGTCAAGAACACCAGGATCAAATGTATGAAGTTGATACGCGAAGCAATGCGAGCCCATTTCACCCATTCAAAAGCCCTTCTCCCTCTCCATACCGCACGGTACTTAAAACCTAACCTCTGATGATTCTATTTGTATTCAAACCTATCAATCACTGAACGCTTCACATGCATTGCTTTTGTTCCTTGATTTCAGCCTGACCGCCACAGAGACCAAAATAGAGACCATTACGAGGCAATGTATGAGCTTGAGGCCAACACCATTCTGCAGAATAGTGCTCCGGGGAGCCCATTTCATCCAGCTGGAAGCCGCTCTCCACCACCATACAGAATAGTAAGTCTTGCTCGTAATTCTTGAGTACACAATTAGCCACACTGATAACATCAACTTTTTTTTAATTGCAGCCTAATCGTCATAGTAACCATGCTGAAGAGCACTATGAAGACCTGTACGAGCGAGATGGTGATGTGACACCGCGAAACAGCTCTCCACCAAGCCCATTTCATCCAGCAGCATACAGAACGGTACTCAAAAACTCCAGCTTTCTCACTGTTAGCTTCTATTTAGTGATAAGTAACTCAAATTTTATTGCCAGTGATTCACTAAGATTAATCATAGAATTCATTCTTCTAATTCTGCAGCCTGACCATCACAGTAACCATGGAAAAGAGCAGACTGAGGATCTGTATGAGGGAGATGGCGATGTAACACCGCGAAACAGCTCTCCACCAAGCCCGCTTCATCCAGCTGCAAGCCGGTCACCACCGCCACAACCACACAGAATGGTACTATAAAACTGAAGCATTAGCTAACTTTATTGTCTTTTTTGCTACAGGCTACAGCTTCCTCTTAGTGATATAAACAATAAAGTCCACTTATATATAGAATTTGTTGCAGCCTTACAGTCGTAAAAACCACCAGGATGATGAGCAATTTGAGGCAATGTATGAGCCAGATGGCGACGTAACACCGTGGAATAGCGCTCCTCGGAGCCCATACTATTCATCCAGCGAAGACGATAATAACTCCACCTACCTCTATCCAGAGATTCGCACCCCACTTCGTTCAGCGAACAGCACGGTGTGAATCCTCTTCTCTTGCAACCATCTCTTTCAAACTTAAAATTTTCAGAAGAGGAAATGCCTAAAAGTGATATGCTTTTTGTTTGACTGCAGCCGGTTCACCACAACTACCAAATCGTTGCTGCCGAAATCTATGAGCAGGACAAGCAGTTCGAGCCGCCGGAGCTGCCGGACGAGTCTCAGAGCTTCACAATGCAGGAGATAGCGAAAATGAGAGGACTCAAGAACTATGAAAACAGCAAGGAAGAGAATCGGTCAATGAACTCCGAAGCTTACGTATCCGTGGCAAATTATAAAGTAAGATTGAGCGTATCCGAAACGGTACAGGGGATCATAGAGAAGCACGGAGACATAGCAGCCTCGTCAAAGCTGCAATCGATGGCAACTAGGTCGTATTACCTGGAATCACTAGCGGCAGTGGTAATGGAGCTAAAATCTACGATGCTAAAGGACCTGACGAAAACAAGGGTGGCGGAGATGGCGGCAGTGGTGAAGGACATGGAGTCAGTGAAGATAGATGTGTCGTGGCTGAAGACAGCGGTAGCAGAGCTGGGGGAGGCAGTGGAGTATTTTGGACAGTACGAAGCAGCGAAGGTAGAGAGAGAGGAGTGCGAGGGAGACCTGAAGGCGAGGAAGGGAGAGTTGGAGGAGATGACGGCGGAGCTGGTGAGGAGAGAGAAGGAAATCAAAGAATGCCGAGAGAAGGTGACGGTGGTGGCAGGGAGGCTAGGGCAGCTAGAGATGAAAGGTTCCAAGCTGAACAAGAATCTCAACCTCTTTCAATCCAAGGTCCACAAATTCGAAGGACAAGCCGTTCTCCTCCATTTTTAGGAATAGGAGATCTTCTTCTCCAATCTCCATCTCTATATCTCTCAGTTGTTGTATCTGATATCTTTATTTCAATCAATGTGAATTAACAATGCTTATTCTTTTGGGCCAGTCTTATACTTATTTTGGGCCACTCTTGTAACTCCTCTGGGCCAGTCTTATACTTATTTTGGGCCACTCTTGTAACTCTTCTGGGCCAGTCTTATACTTATTTTGGGCCACTCTTGTAACTCCTCTGGGCCAGTCTTATACTTATTTTGGGCCACTCTTGTAACTCTTCTGGGCCAGTCTTATACTTATTTTGGGCCACTCTTGTAACTCCTCTGGGCCAGTCTTATACTTATTTTGGGCCACTCTTGTAACTCTTCTGGGCCAGTCTTATACTTATTTTGGGCCACTCTTGTAACTCTTCTGGGCCAGTCTTATACTTATTTTGAGCCACTCTTGTGATTCATATATATATGACATATATGCTCATTTTTGTGAGTTATATCCTTTGGAAAATTCAATTTTTACCCATATTTGAACTAAAGTTTGGTAGATTATAGATTTTATATTTTTTGCTTATATACTCATTTATAGCCTTTGGAAAATTCATTATTCACCAAT
>JAKUCM010003307.1:0-16840 GCA_023374145.1 Lepidium sativum
GGTAAATGGACTCGACTTATACTCCCCCTCAAGTTAAACCGTAAGGAACGAAGGCTTAGCTTGGAAACCCGAACACTACACCTCATTAAAAACCTTGATAAGGAAAACCACGTGGGACAAAACCTTTAGCCAAGGGAAAAAGAGTGTAGAACTTGGTTTAGAGGACATGAAGTCAAGAGCGTTTCCAAGCTCACAAGACCAAGCTTACTATATATGTTATTGCAAACCTTGGTACTTGCGGGTTTGGTGAAGATGTCCGCCAATTGATCCTCACTTGGTGTATAACATGGGAGAACTACACCTTCTTCTATGCGCTCACGAACTTTGTGATAATCCACTTCTACGTGCTTAGTTGTTTTTGTGAAAAATGGGATTGGATGCTATATGAATTGCTGCTTGGTTGTCACAATGCATAGTAGTTGGTTCCTTTGCTTTTTATCCTAAGTCCTTGAGAAGAGATCGCAGCCATACCAATTCATCGGTCAGCATCCTCATCGCTCTATACTCCGCTTCGGCCCTTGAGCATGCCACCACCTTTTGCTTCTTTTTCTTCCAAGTCACTAGGTTGCCTCCAACAAATGTACAATACCATGTGGTAGACTTCCTATCATTCCTATCTCCAGCCCAATCCGCATCACAATATCCCGCAATATCCGAGCTCCCATTCTGTCCCATCCAAATGCCCTTGATTCGAGCTTCCTTTGAGATACTTGAGAATCTCTCCATCATTGTCCAATGATACTTTGTGGTGCTTGCATATGTTGACTCACTTGATTCACTGCAAAACACAAGTCGGGCCAAGATATTGTAAGATAAATTAGCTTGCCGACAAGCCTCCGATATTGAGGAATGTCGTCAAACGGTTCGTCGTTGCTCTCCCCCTTTCGGTTGACCTTGTAGCAGTCTTCAAGAGGAGTCTTGGCTGGTCTACAGTCATGCATACCCGTCTCATTAAGCAAATCGAGAGTGTATTTTTGTTGAGAAAGAAATAAGCAATCCGAAGATCGGCAATTTCAATCCCTAGAAAGTACCTTAGTTCCCCTAGATCTTTAATGTCAAAGACAGATTTAAGATATATCTTGGTGGCTGCAATATCGTCCTTCTCATCACCAGAGATGATAAGATCATCGACATAGATCAGGTTTTTTTGGTTTAAAAACTACATGCTGTTCTGTTATAGGGTTGTATTTAAACCCCAGAACTTTCTGTAAAAGTTAGAGTTGAATAATGTTAATCACTTTTCTTTGAAAGAAAATCGAGTTCTTGTCTCAATTGCTGATTCTTTGAATGCGTTCTTCGAATCTGGGATTTCATTACACGTTGTGAATTTGAATCCCTTCTACCTAATCACCATCACGTTCTTCTCCTCCATCATTCCATCAGTTCTATTGACTCTCAGAGAGTTTACCATCGTATCTCATAAACCCCTCGATCAATTCCGTTCAAAACTCACCACCACGTTCCTCACACTCCAATCTATCCGCTGCTCAATTTTTATTCGATTCCGAGTTCACTACCCCCGATTTTCAGAGTCCTTTCCTAGGGAGAATCACATCACCTTCTGGTGAAGTGTCTTTCAAAAGCAAGAATAAGGATTCAAATCCACCAAGCTGAAACAATCTCTCAACAAGGAAATTACCTCGAAGCTTCCTCAAGCAACAGCGCACGTGCACAAACCAGTGAACATTTTAATTAACCGTAACCTTATAAATTGTAATGCTTGAAATAGATATTAACGACATAATAAATCATGTTCAGTATATTCACTTTAATTAATAATTAAGATTATATTATAATGCAAAATTTAATTATTTTTAAAACTGTCTACATTTAGTTTTTAGATCCGTTCTGATATTTTTGAAAGATTATATTCGAGATATTATTTTAGTTGCCCGAAACCCAAACCAAAATTGATTCGAATTAGAGAAATAAACCCCAACAAAATATTCAAATGCGTCCTAAATATATATACTCGAAAAACCAAAACCGAATACAGCTCAATCTAAAACCAAATTTTTACCTTTTTAGAAGTTTTTATACTAATTTTTAAAATTTTAGATTTTTGTATAAAAATATTCAAACCCAAATTCGATATATACCGTAACCGAAACATTTAAAAAATAACAGAATAAATCTCAAATCAAAAGAACTAAAATACCAAATTAGAAGAATCGAACCCAAATATATACTCGGGAAACCAAATCCAAATTGGAACCAAATCAAGAACCGAATCTGCATCCAATATATATTTTTATTTTTTGAATTTTTATTACTTTTGAATTTTTATATGAAATTTTATAACAAATACTACGTTAAACCTATTTTTAAAAATAATTATGAACCATAATTTAATTTTAAAAATATGATATATTTCCACCTTACAATTTTGATATTGCACCAATAATATCTCAATTTGGAATCTTAGGGGGAAGGGGGTTATTCTACAATGTATTTTTTGGGATTTGGGTGTATTTTGAATCCAAAATGAAATCGATTGTTATCGAAGGATGTATTTGATCAAATACATTAAAATACACTATTATTCAAGCATGTATTTGAATCAATCTAATTCCACCTAAAATCGATAACAAACTTTTCTAATTGCACCCGAGATTGTATAGTTGATCTAATTCCACTAATTCCTTTAAACTTACGGTTTTGCTTAACCAAATCCATAAACCAACTTCTAATAAATATCTTTAGCAATTGTAAATCTGATAGTGACGATCTTGACTCGATTAGATTAAAACTGACCCGATTATGATTAAAAAAACTAGCATCGCTAACCCTAATTCGATCCAGAAGGAATATCGTGAAATTAATACAAACACTCGTCGTGTATCCAGACCACCTACATATTTGGAGGATTATCAGTGCAACACAACATATTCCTCTACAAATCATCCCATATCTGATATGTTGTATTTTATTCTGCTCTATCTAATCCTTACCAAATCTTCATCAATGCAATGAACAATATCCCTGAACCTCACACATATACTCAAGCTCTTCAAAGTACAGAGAGGTGTAAAGCAATGGGAATGGAGATCTCTTCTTGAGAGGACAATGGGGTTTGGGTTGTTTGCTATTTACCACCTGGTAAGAAAGTTGTGGGATGCAAATGGGTATATAAAGTTAAAATTAATGTTGATGGCAGCCTAGAAAGATATAAAGCAAGGTTAGTTGCTAAAGGATACACACAACAAGAAAGATTTGACTATGTTGACATGTTCTCTCCAGTTGTAAAACTATCCACTATCAAACTTCTGATTGCTATTTCTGCTGCCAAAGGTTGTGGTCTCTCTCAGCTTGACATATATAATCTCTTTCTTAAAGGTGATTTGCAAGAAGAAATTTACATATCTCTGCCACCTGGCTATGCTCCCAAAGAGGAGGAAGTATTATCCGAAAATGTAGTATGTAAGTTGAACAAGTCCTTGTATAGTCTCAAACAAGTATCTCACTAATGGTTTCTAAAATTTTCAAATGCCCTTCTTCAACTTGGCTTCACAACATCCTCTGGTGATCATACTCTTTTTTATAAAGAATGTCAGTGACGCTTATGTCAACGACATAATCATAGCTAGCAGCAACAAAGAAGCTATAACCTTGTTAATAGATGCTCTTCAATGCTCTTTGACACTGTGAGACTTGGGAGCTTTGAGATATTTCCTTGGTGTCGAGATTTCTTGGAATGATACATGTATCTCACTGTGTCAAAGAAAGTATGCTCTCGAGTTACTTAAAGACACAAATTTCACAAACCATGCTCAGTCCCAATGGAACCTAATCTTAAAATGTCAAAGGATGAGGGGGAACTCTTAGCTGATCTAGAACAATATAGAAGATTGGTTGGAAGGATGATGTACCTCACTTTCACTCATCTATATATCACTTATGCAGTCCACAAAATGTGCCAATGTTCTGATACACCTCGTATACCTTATCTACATGTTGTTCACGAAGTCATCCAATATCTTAAAGGAACAGTTGGACAAAGCTTGTTTTACTCTGCATCTAACAACCTAAAGCTATCTGGTGTTGCTGACTCTGATTGGGCATCATGCCCTAACACACGGTGGTATACTTCAGGCTATTGTATGTTTGTTGGCTCATCTTTGATGTCTTGGAGATCTAAGAAACAAGATATTGTGTCATTGTCATCACCAGAGGCTGAATATAGAACCATGTCTTTTATAGTCTGAGAAATGTATGGTTGAAGAAAATTCTCCAGGATCTTTGGGTTGATACATGTAATGCTACAACCATATATTGTGATAATACTGCAAAAAAATTCATATTGCAAATAACATGGTATTCTATGAAAGAACTAAGCATATAAAACTTGAATGACGCCACATTAAAGAGAAAATCTTGAAAAGTCTGATCAAAACTCTTTTATGTCAAAACTGCCAATCAACTTGCAGATATCTTAACCATACCGCTCTTCCCTACTCAATTTCAGAAGTTTATGTCCAAGATGGAAGTCGATAACATATACTTGCTATATTGAGGGGGAATATTGAATGTATTGGTTTAATTACAGATTTGGTTTAACATAAGAATTCATTCTCAATTGTACATCTCTCCCATTTAATGGTAACAAAACACATTTCTTATTCCTTTCTCTCTTTCACTCACGCTTTTCTTATTCATTTCTCTCTTTCACTCACGCTTCTTTCATGATGCCTCCATGAATGTTTAAGCTCATTCTCTTAATCAAATCATCTTATGTTCTCTGAAACAACTAATACTTGGTAACCCAATTCGGTGGATCCAACAACACTTAAGTTTGATAGAGGTATATTTGCAAGAATCTGCACTGCAGCTAACTTTGAAAAACCTCTAAAAGGAATGATAATAATCAATGATGAACAATTTTTCTATGAAGGGTTAACTAATATCTACTCAAAGTGTGGCTTATATGGTCATCTAATTGAGGCTTGTCCTCAGTCTATAAAAGATAATGTGGTTTCTAATGTGATGAGGACTACGATTATTGACTCGACTCCGCCTAGTTTAGCTCATCATCACTCTCCAAATCAATCTAATAATAATGTTATGTTGTATAACAGTTTCGGTCAGCTGAAAATAGATGTTTCCCATGAGAATATTCAGGTGAATCAGATTATGCTAGGCCAAATAATGAGAATGTGAATGTGAACTCTGCAGTAGTTGTAAAAGATGTTGTCCGTGAGAATGTTTAGGTGAATCACTCTACATCGAGGCAGAGTGAAGAGAATGTGAAAGCTAGGGGCCTACAAAAGATGAGTTGATTTTGTCAAGTTCAGGGGAACGTGTGTGATATACATGTTTTTAGCACGTCATAGGAGCATCATTTAGGTATATTATACATACATTTTGATACATTCTCATATAGTTGGAGTCTAGATAGTATCATTCATACACATTCACATGCATCTGCATACATACTATGTTTTGTGAGTGTTCAGGTACTGGATGCGGGCAAATTGAGCCCCAGATCGAGCCCCAGGTCAAGCCCAAATTGAGCCCCAGGTCGAGCCCAGATTGAGCCCCAGGTCGAGCCCAGATTGAGTCCCAGGTCGAGCCCAAGCTCGAGCACAGATCGAGCCCTTTTTCTAGACCAAGATCGAGCCCACTTTCAAGCCCAAGATCGACTTCATTCGTTATTGGGCCAAACCGAGCCTAAAATCCACTGCGCATTGGGCCGAGTTTATCTAGGGTTTTGCTATGAGTTTAGTATAAATATTCTTACATGTTGCAAAAACCCAGACCCTAGTTTTTACAATTGATTTTTCTTGCGAACTTAGAGCTTTGTAATCGAACGCGACTTTCTGATTTTCAAGTTTATTTTTTATGCAATTCAGTTTTATATTAAGCGTTGATTTCATACCTTGTTCGAGTCCTTCATTGATGCATTCAACCCTTAAATTCGTGTTTGCTGTTAAACTCATGCGTTCTGAGTGGTCACCTAGGGTTCTTGAGGATGAGTTAGGTATACGTGATGGTTAGGTTTTCTAAGGCGCTTAGGGTTAGATTTATGTAAGTCTTTTCTAATTTGGTGTTATCATCACTAGTTTCATTCTGATCAACTGAGGCTTGTTCTGAGACGCTCTATCACCGATGGGTGTTTGGTAGAGCGTCTGACTGAACCACTTCAGAGATTCACATGCTCAGCTCGAGGGATCGAATGTGTGAGGTGTGAATCGGCGTTAGGCGAGTTGATCGTTCATTCTGACTCATTATTTGTGTTCTCGTTGCCTAGAGACTAGCTCTATTGAGTGATATCAAGCTCCTTCTCCTTCATAAAAAGACTCTTCAACTTCACACTAAATCACATTTGCTTACACTCTCCTTTCTTCTTCTTCAGCTGCAACTCGAGTCTCTCCACTCCGCCACGAAGTCGAGTCCACGCTCGATCCAGGTCTGCCGTGACGCGCCAAGCTCAACTCGAGCTCAACTCGACCTCCGTAAGCTGCACCCGCACACACTCTCCCGCACAAACTCGAGTCTACTCCAGTTCGAGTACACTCGAGCTCCACACCACGCAGCCCTCGACTTGATCTACTCTTCATCTCGAGCCGATCCTCTCCGCAGCCCGAGCACGCGCCACCCGAGTCTCTTACCAGCCGCCGCTCGAGCTCCAACTCGAGTCTTTCTCTTTCTGTCTCACTCACGCTCCGAACACCGCCAATGCTCGATCCAGCTCGAGTCCTGCTCCACGCGCCGACACGCGCTGCCGCGTCCGAGTCGATATGAGCTCGAGTGCCACTCCTTTTCACGCTCGAGCTCCGCTCCATCTAATACTCGAGCCTCACCTCCTCCACGCGTCAGCTCGAACCCCCGACGGCAACAACTCGAGCTCACACAACACACGCTCCTCCGAACTCGAGCCGCGTTTGGCACTCGAGCATGCGCTGCACCCGCACTCGAGTGAGAGTTCGAGCTCTCTTCTTCCGCTAATCGAGCCTCTCACGCGCCGCACGCCGAGTTCACCTTTCGAGCTCTCAGCCGCACGCGCGCTCTTAAACTCGAGCCACACCGCTCGAGTCCTGCTCGATTTCTCTCTCTCACGCGCTCGAGCCCTCCTCCGAAAATCTGCACTCGATCTCACACGCTCCACTCCTTTCCAGCCACGAGCACCAACCAAGCTCGAGTCCACTCCAGCTCCCACAGACCCACGCTCCAACTCGAGCTCCCTCCGGCGAGCCCTCTCTTCTTCCGCCGCTTGGTCAACTCGAACTCGAACTCGAGCTCCTCTCCACTTTATATTATAGTATTAATTATTTTATACTAGTATATATTGTACTATTATATATCTTTTATATATTATATATTTCTTATATATTTAATATTTTATATTATTATTCCATTATTTTTACAGAATTAGTGTTGTTAATTTTGAACTCACTTAATATTAAATTTGGTGTTGTTGATTTCAGCTCACATTATGAGAGGATCAGGGGAAGGTTCTTCAAGGCGTCAGCACATACCGTATTTAGTTGTTTCACCAGTGGATTTGGATGATGAGGACTCGAGTTTTGAGCCGCCGCAACTGGTACACAAAACTAGGCAACGCAGTAGTAAAAAAGCCATGAGAGAGACCATTCCAGTCGAGACAGTAGACGAAACCCAAGAGGAGTCATGCAGTGATGACACTGAACCAGATGTCTGGATTGATGAGAATCTCCCTGAAAATGTTCCAGATAAATAGGCGTTGAGGCACCTCAAGCAAGTGAGAGTGGAAGGGACAAAATACCTGCACCAGGAGATGATGGTGCAATTAGGCATAGCCAGGGATGTCGATCAGATGTTGCGAAATGTTGGTCTAACACAATTCGTGTCGAACACACGCGAAACCTATCCTGCTGAAACTGTGCATTTCCTAGCCTCAGTGGAGCTGCGAACGTATCTTGAGAATGAGACGAGACTGCGGTAAATACGCGGGTTTGGAGCCCTAACTTTCGTAGTCAACGGCAGGAAATACTCATTCTCAGCGTTGTAACTGGAGCAGCTGTTTGACCTCCAGCATACAGATGGAAACAACATTGATTTCGACCCTGACAAGCTGAACATACTGTGGAAAGTAATTGCAACACCAGACGACTACAGCGCTTCACGCAGTAAGAGCACCAAGATCAGGAACCCAGCAATCAGGTACTTTCACAAAGTGATCGCTGATACATGCTTTGCCAGGTACGAGTTAGGGAATGTCAGGAAGCCAGAGCTTGAAATGATCGATGCAGCACTTTTGGGCATTCTCAACCGCTATGATCATGGAATCGACTTTTTGGGGAACGAAAACAATAACGGGTTTACAAAGGCGATCATGAAGCAGTTGACATGGTACAAAAGTTGGGCAATTCAGTTGCAGAGTAAAGACAATCCTTCAATTTGCTGTGGAGGGATTGTAACGAGGATAATGGAGGCATGTAATGTCACCATAAAATCAAAAGATTTGATACCTCCCGCATACATCGACATGATATACCTCAAGAATCATAGATTTCTGAGGAAGAGCTCAGCCAGAGGGAAGTTGATGTACCGATTTACACAACCAGGTGCAAGCACGGATTCGTATATTCAGCTTCCTAACATAGAGTACGCCCAGATAGCACTCGAGTCCAGCATTACGTTCATACCTCCAGAACATCTCCTCGCTGGAAATCGCTCCAGATCAACCACCGCGAGAAGACACCTGAAATTACGGAGAACACATTAGATGAACCAGACTGCTATTACTTTGAAGACGACGTTGACCCTAAAATGTCAAAAGGGTTGAAAGCGGCGCACAAACACATTGGGCTACTCTCCAAGCTATCTAAGTGGAATATCAAGAAGATTAATACGATTATGAACAAGCTGAGCTCCCTATCGTTGAACCCCAACACTCGAAATAGTCCAGACCCTACGCCTCCAGAACCTTCCAATCCTTGGCCAGAAATGCAGCCACACAGGGCATCCTCGTATGAGCACAACATTCCGACGGCGATGCAACCACACAGAGCATCTTCATATGAGCGTGTGATTCCATCTCGAGCCCAGCCACGGAATGTAATGCCAGAATTCCAGGCAGTTGATCTTGATTCGCCACAAGGACTCGCACAACCAGCACATACTGAGGAGCTCAATTTGGAGCCCAACTATGAGCCACCGAGAGAACGTCGAGCAGTAAGGAGACGATCCACTAGTCGACCGTGTCAAGAGCGAACTCGGACTGAGGAACCACGGCAGCAGACATACATAGATTAGCTTACACTGCAGACGGGAATTCCATGGCTCGATAACCAAGACTCGACCTCTCAGCAATACACACCTCAGGCATGACTCAGCAGCTATGACCTATTCGGTTCAGAGTTTCAGAGCTACACGCAACAACCAGCGTCTGGTTACAACAATCAACATGAGTCGAGTTCACATCCGCCCACTAATCCAAACATTCATCTGATGGACACGGATCCCGCTGGATGGTCTCTATTCGGCAGAGGTAAGAACACCAACCTCCTCTTGTACATACCACTGCATTAATTTTATTATGTCATTACTTGTGTGAGACCTTCCTCAAGCTTTTATCGACACAAGGGGCAGTGTGATTTAAGTTTGGGGGAGGACATAGAGTACTACTAATCATGTTTGCTGTTTTCTTAATATGTTTTGATCTCATGTTTCATACGCATAAAAAAAAAATAGAGTGTTCATGCATTGCACTTAGGATCGAGTCTAAGTTTTGGGAATCATCTTGTTTTGGATAGACAGTCTTGCTAGGTTGATTGATTAGTAACCATAGTGAACTCTTGGACTTGCGATTCTTCCTTTTCGAAACCTAACAAGTAGATCGTCCGCCTTTGAAAAAAAAAAAAAAGGTAACTCAGCTCACATAACGAGGTCTAAGGTGAACATGGACTGTGCGTAAACCCGTACTTTCTTGTGTTCACTGATAAAACCAATATGATTTTGCCTAAGGTGAACAGAGACTGTGCGTAAACCTGTACTTTTTCGTGTTCATTGAGAAAACAAAGACATTGATGCCTAAGGTGAATCAGGGCTGTGCGTAGACCTGTACTTCCTTGCGTTCACTAATAAAGCTCGAGCATAATCCTGAGTTTGAGCAGAAACTGAATCTAAAAAAATTGTGCTGAATAAATTAAGTTTGCTAAACTCTTGGAAGTTGCACCAATAGTCTATGATCAATAACCCCTCTCGAGGCCCGCACCTTTGGAACTAGGAATCAAACTTGCGCTTCTTAGAGCCCAGCTAAGCACTAGGGATATCTGGTTAGGATGCTAAACCTTGATGAGAGTAGATTGTGTTTTTACAATGGAATAAACGTTCATTTGTGGCTTACGGTTTTCAGCCTACTGAGTTGTTTGTTTGAGGCAAGGTGTTCCCAGCGTCTGCACCATCTTTTCCTTCTTAGCACTATGCATTTGCTTGAGGGCAAGCAAAGACTAAGTTCGGGGGAGTTGATATACACGTTTTTAGCACTATGCATATGCATTATACGTACATTTTGAGACATTCTCATATAGTTGGAGTCTAGATAGTATCATTCATACACATTCACATGCATCTGCATACATACTACGTTTTGTGAGTGTTCAGGTACTGGATGCGGGCAGATCGAGCCCCAGATCGAGCCCCAGGTCGACCCTAGATCGAGCCCCAGGTAAAGCCCAGATTGAGTCCCAGGTCGAGCCCAGATTGAGCCCCAGGTCGAGCCCAGATTGAGCCCCAGGTCGAGCCCAGATCGAGCCCCAGATCGAGCCCCAGCTCGAGCACAAATCGATCCCTTCTTTCAGACCAAGATCGAGCCCACTTTCAAGCCCAAGATCGACTTCATTCGTTATTGGGTCAAACCGAGGCTAAAATCCACTACGCATTGGGCCGAGTTTATCTAGGGTTTTGCTATGAGTTTAGTATAAATATTCTTACATGTTGCAAAAACTCGGACCCTAGTTTTTACAATTGATTTTTCTTGCGAACTTAGAGCTTTGTAATCGAACGCAACTTTCTGATTTTCGAGTTTATTTTTTATACAACTCAGTTTTACATTAAGCGTTGATTTCATGCCTTGTTTGAGTCCTTCATTGATGCATTTAACCCTTCAATTCGTGTTTGCTGTTACACTCATGTGTTCTGAGTAGTCACCTAGGGTTCCTGAGGATGAGTTAGGTATACGTGATGCTTAGGTTTTCTAAGACGCTTAGGGTTAGATTTATGTAAGTCTTTTCTGATTTGGTGTTATCATCACTAGTTTCATTCTGATCAACTGAGGCTTGTTCTGAGACGCTCTAGCACCGATGGGTGTTTGGTAGAGCGTCTGACTGAACCACTTCAGAGATACACATGCTCAGCTCGAGGGATCGAATGTATGAGGTGTGAATCGGCGTTAGGCGAGTTGATCGTTTATTCCGACTAGATTATCAAACGCCTATGGCGATAGGGTATGTTAGTAGTCTACTCGAGTTTGTTTACCACAAGAGTGGACTCATTATTTGTGTTCTCGTTGCCTAGAGACTAGCTCTATTGAGTGATATCAAGCGCCTAGTTAACTTAAGAGTCATGTTGACCCATGAAACTCACTCCTCAGGATCCTGCTTTCTCACCCTGCGTTAATTCTATTTGATACTCTAATGTTCGTTGCTCTGTTTGAATTATTTACAATTGTACTGCTTTGTTTATTTTTGTTTTAAAAGTTCGAATTAGGTTGTTAGAGAAACCACACTTTGATTGGCTTGAATTAGAGTAGTTAACTGCATCCCGATTGATAATTACATTCCCAGTTTGATTGACACCTATTATACTACAACCGACATACAAGTATAATAGGATTTGGCAATAGAATAAAAATCATATTATCAGTGTGTGCGGTTATAATGAGTATATGGGACCTCGCGGGGGTACTTCTAACCAACATATGTTAGTTCTTAATGTGGGGAGTCTTGTATCCTCACCTAAATGTGTAGAGACCGAAGTGTATATGCATGCATAATATTGTGCCTTAGTAGTTCTTATTCCCTTGAATATTCTTATGATGATGTGTTACATATTCTGGAATTGATGAAAGGAAAATAAACTTAACTTTCAGAGATTGCTCTGGTATATTTTGAAGATGAGAGATGTTGATATGCTTGATATGTTCGAAGGTGTTTAGTATCTGTCAAAATTTGGGGTTTGATAACTCATTTTGAGTTGATCCAATCAGCCAAATTAGTGGCATTTGGTTACTTTTGAAAACCAATGTGGGAGTAGCTATGATTTTTTCATCTACTTCACAACTTATTCATGGTAGGATCGAAGTGGGAGAGTTGATTCTTCATGTTATTGTTGTTTATGATGCCCCTTCAGTAAGTAGGCAAAGTGGACTTTGGGATGAGTTGAGACGTGTTATCCAAGATATTTCATAAGCGGTATTGATAGGGGGAGACTTCAATACGATTGTAAGGCTTGATGAGTGATCGGGTGGTAATTATTCGCTATCTTCTGATTTGATGTTACTTGTTGATTGGATTACTGATCTCTCCCTTATAGATATGGGCTTTAGGGGCTCTCGATTCACTTGGAAGAAAGGTTTCAATTCTCAAATCTATGTAGCAAAATGGCTTGACTGATGTCCTTAGCCAATACTAATATGGCATGATCTTCCCTTTATGTCATCAGAACACATACTGATTTATCTTCAATTAATTCATGTTTATGTTTATAATCTCAAGTGTAGTTTCGTTTTGAGGCAGTTTGGCTTCAACATGATGGTTTCAAATATTTACTTGTTGCATCGTGGAATAATGATTTGAGTACTCATGTCGCTCTGTATCGCTTGCTAGATTTACTCAAGCAATGGAACCAAGAATTCTTTAGTGACATCAATTGATGAAATTTCTAAGATTCGGATTCATTTGGAGAGTCACCAAGAAATTGGCTTATATATACATGAACTTTTTCAAAAAGGTCATTTCATACATGAACTTATAGCATCGGTTTTTCATACATTCGTGGTTTAAAATTTCAAAAAACATACATAAACTTTTTTAATTTGGTCATACTCTTAATTGACTGTTAAAATCGTTAGTCAACGCCTAATCATCCATTTTTAGTCTGTTAACGGTGACAGTTGGCAAACGAATTAGCCTAACCGGATCCTACACAGCATAATAATCAATACAATGTCATTTGGATAATGAAGAGGTAGCAATCAGTCTTCAAATTGGGGATTTTAACCCTAATCAATCTTCATCTCTTCGAAGAAGAAGAAAAACAAATTTGACACAGCTTAAATCCTCTTTGAACCATTGATTGTGGAAGTTAAAGATATTTTCACTCCTTATTAACAAAGAAGAAACAATATGAGGTAAGTTTTTTGGATCTATTGTTTTGTTTTCTAATTCCTTTTTGGTTTCAGATTTGACTCTGTTTGAGTTCTTTAGAATCTGTGATGATGTTCTTCGCCTTTTTTATTTTTGTTTCTTATGTTACTCATCAGAGTTACATATTTGATTTTTAGTATAAAAAGATTAAAAATTGATAAAAAAAGTTAAAACTTCTTTGCCTCCATCCTTGTACGTCTCTTCCCTGAGCTTATAATCAAGTTTTTAAATTTGTTGGCAATAATAGTCAAATATGACAACGAGGTAAGTTTCTTTACTAGTCAATGTTGACAATAATAGTTGTTGCTCTTCTTTGATTTTCTGTTTGCCAACTCTCTGTTTAGAAAATCATTGGCTGGAGTTTTATGATGAAAATTTTGTTTACCATGGTGGTGAGATAGGAAATCTTCAGTGTTTTCCTGAAGCATTGTTTGATACCTTGGCAAAATGTGTGGAAAGAAGCTTAAATGTGCACAATATTTGGTATAAACTACCATCTGAGGAAATGAATGAAAGGAAGATCTTATGTGTTGAAGATGTTGAGGGTATGAAGAAAATGTACGAAGCAGCGACATGGACAAGTGCAGTTCATGTTTTTTTGTGAATAAGGTTCAACATCCAACTGATGTTATTATAGATGAGGGGCGTCGTCAAGTGGTTGATTTTAATGTTGAAGTGGCTGAGTCAAATACTGATGATTTTTATTATCATAATACACCACCTAATTCTGATGGTGAAGTCGATGATACTGACGTTGTAAGATGCAAGCGAGGGAGTGGTGTTCTGAAGCTACTACAAGTATTTGATGTGTAAGACAATTTTTAAAAAGCATTGGTGGATTATGTTCTAAAAGAAGGCTGGAATATTGTGTTGAGTAGATGGGATAGAGAGATTTCAGAAGTGAGATGTAACAATGATGCTTGTGCTTGGCGTATCTACTGCTCTTATAAGCAGCCAGTTGGGAAGTGGATGGTGAAGCGGTATGATAATAAGCATAGCTGCTCGAAGGACAATTATAGTAGAATTCAAAAGACGGGTGTGATTGCAAAACTCTTTATAGATGAGATTAGAGTTGATCTCGAGTTGAAGCCGAAGTATATACAAAATCAGATATTAAAAAGGTGGAAATTGTTTACAACACTAGACAAGTGTAGGAAAGCAAAGAAGAAGTCATTACAGATCATTGAAAAGGAACATGAGGAACAATTCTCTAGGCTTAAAGATTATCGGACAAAGTTTTTATAGTAAGTATTTCTATTAGGTTTTTTCTCTTATTATTTCATGTCCTTTAGATCAAGGATTAAGAACATTTCTGTTATTATGATATGTTATTAAACTCTTGTTATTGTTAACCTAGTAGACTATAGGATTGTAAATGTAGTAGTTTATGGTAATAGACACTATGATTTAGAACTTTTAATAGTTAATTCATTATGACTTTCTATCTGCTTTTAATTTGTTTGTTTTGGTGTTTAAGGTCTAATGAAGGATCTACTATAGATTTAGAGACGTTCTTTGATTAAGACGGATCAACATATTTCAGAAGGATGTACGTGTGTTTTGATGTGATAAGAAAAACATGGGCGTTCATGGTGTCGTCCAATTTTTGGCTTGGATGCTTGTTTTATGAATTGTACTCTCAAAGGGCAATTGTTGGCAGCCGTTGGAAGGGATGAAAACAATGGAATGTATCCAATCGCATGGGCGGTTGTTGATGTTGAAAATGAAGACACCTGGTTCTGGTTTATGCATAAACTTAAAGGCGATTTGGAGCTGGAAGGTGGACTAGGATTTACTTTAATCTCAGACCGACAAAAGGTATTTATATGCTCTGTTTAAGTTTAATCTCAGCTGTGATTTTGAGCTACGTTTTCATATGGTTTGAGCTGTAATTTTATGCTATTTTTTGAGCTGTTTTATAGGGTCAAAGAGCTTCTATTGGTTAAGCATAAGATGTGTGCCCATCACATTTACGTGAATTTGAAGAAAGTTTTCTCCAAACAACATGACATGAAGAATATGATTTGGACACTTGTAAAGAGCGCTACACGGCCAAAATATGAGGCTAACCTTGAAATCATCAAGAATTATGATATACGCTTGTATGATGCAATATTGGAGAATTCAAAAAATTGTATTGATATACACAACAACATCTCAAAATCCTATTGATCCTGCTAGGTATTTACATTTATATTCAATTGTTTATTTTCCTTTGGAAATTGCTTTAATATATTTTCATATTTCTTGTAAGGTACTTGCCTATGGTGGATATGCTATAAACCATCAAAAGAAGAGTTATGGTTCCTTGTGATCAAAGGAGGGCGAACGCATCGAGTCATCAAGTAAGATTTACACTCAAAGTAATTTTGATTCTAGATATTGAGCAAGAAAAAGCCGTAAGGTTCTGTCAAATGGTGCCTGGAGAAAATGGTAGGTCTGAGATCTTGGAATTTGGCCAGCCGGTTAGCATAAACATGAGAACTAAAGAGTGTGCATGCGGAAGATGGCAAATGAGTGGAGTATCTTGTCGCCACGCATTAAGAGTCATTTTGGAGAAGAAGCTTAACCGAGAAGATTATATATTTAGTTGGTACCTCACCTCAAGAAGAATACAAAATTATAAGACCGGTTAATAGAATGCAGTATTGGGAAATATGTCGTTCAGTCATCTTGCCTCCTCCAAGTATGGTCGACTAGATTGCAAACTGTAAAGGAAGAAAACCTAAGCCGAAAAGGAGAAAGGCACGAAACGAGTCACCAATAAGGAAGGCTCCATGAAAGAAGAGAGTATTGCATTGTAGTAGGTGTGGTATTGTCAGTCACAATGCTAGGAAGTGTACCAATGTTGAAGTCCAAATAAGTAGTAGAGTAAAGAAGTAAGCAACTACAAGAGAAGATGGAGGAGACAATGGAAAAGAGAATGGAGGATATGTATCAGGTTTTGAGTCTATGAATATGGACCTTGGTGAAGAAAAAAAAGTTATCGGAATTCTCTCTTGATACGACATGCTATTTTTTCCATTCATTCCTTTTAGGATCAGTCGTGGTCTTACAAACTCTACCGCATATCTGGACGAATTCTTTTCTTCATACAAATGTGTAAAAGATACTAGTCGCAATGACCTACTGTTTCACAAAAATTAAGATATGTTAATCTTTTTTAATCGGCTTTTGCAGACTTTTTAATACAAACTAGTGCTGAATCAGTCTGATGTTGAAGACTATTAATTAAATATTTTGGACAAGTTCTTGCAACTATTTGTAAATATTTTGTTTTTGTTCTTCGTCGAAGAGATGAAGACTGATTTACGGTTAAAATCCCCAATTTGAAGACTGATTGTTGCCTCTTCAATTGCCAAACGACACTGTTTTGATATTTATGTCATGTAGGATCCGATTACGCTAATTCGTTTGCCACCTGTCACCGTTAACGAACTAAAAATGGACGATTAGGCGTTAGACTAATGATTTTAACAGTCAATCTCTCTCTT